>JAAGAY010142740.1:79207-90332 GCA_011801015.1 Ardeotis arabs
CCTGAGCCCGGAGGAGAAGGACTTGCTGGGAGTGATCGCCACAGGTGAGCGCGGCCCGGCCCTCGCTACCTCCGCGGGGCGGGCCTGGCCCGGCGCCTTCGCCTCCTCGCCGCGGGCTGGCGAGGCTGCCGCCGCCACCACTCTCGGCGGAGGTTGCGGAGCGCCGTGTCGTGCCTTAGCGCCGCGGGCCGGGCCCTGTCGCAGCTCCGGGGAGCCTCGTAGAGCCCGGGCGGATCCCCTGTCCCAGCCGCACCGGCCCCACCGGTTGTACCCGGGGAGGGTTTGCTTTCCCGCCCGCCGCCACTAACGCCGTTACAGGCCGCGCGGCCGCCTCGCGCGGGCCGCGGGCACGGCGGCGCCCTTCGGGTCGCCGTTCCCGGGGGGGCCGTGGTACGGCCCCGCCTGGCTTCCCGCCGCCGCCTTTGGGCCCCGTCCCCCTTTTCCCCAACGGGGAAAATGGCTGCTGCCCTGGAAGCGTGGCCCGTTCGCGGGGAGGGCCCCTGTGGCATGCGGGGAGTGGGAGGGGGGCTGCTTGGCAGGCGCGGAGGGCTGCGCGTTGCTGTGCGGCTCAGGCTGGGGAAGCCCAGCTGCGAGGGCCAGGGAAAGCTTATGTCTTCCTTGTGTGTATTCATGTTATTCCTGGGCGTTGACATTTATCTAATTAACTTGTGTTAATATGCTTGAAAAAAACAAACAAACAAACTGTTTTCTTGGGGATAATCCAGTTCTTTAGCCTGTTACAGGTTTCCCCATGTGTTCTTGCCAGACCAGGACGTCCTTGCAGACAGGATGTTCTTACATTAACAAAACTTGAGCTTGTCCAGAATATTGTCCAGCTCTTATCCCTTTCAGTGTTTTCATTTTGCATTTCGTGTAAGCATTGCAGTTTCACCACATTATGTGGTGTGTACACTTATTGCTGGGGAGCTTTCATAACAGTTGGGTTTTGCAGCCCAGCAATGTGAATTTCACAGCCCTGCCTAGATAGTTATACTCCAAACAGTATTTTGAAAATTGTGAGCGATGTTTGTTAGTTGGAGGTAAATTAAAAACACCTGATGTGCCCCATGCATTTCTGTAGTTACGTAATTTTGCATTATACATTTCTGCATTATGTAGTTTTGAAGCAATTTGAACCTGTAAGAAATTTTATTTATAGTTTTTGGGCTTAACTCTCAATTATATTAAAATATTCCTCTGTGTCAGAGGCACAAGCATAGGACAGTTAACAATTAATTTATTGTGGATCAGAATCAGTTTGACTTGCTTTAATCAGAGTTTCAAGCTTTTGTCTTGCAGACACCTCTGTCTGACTTATGTGATGCTTGTGATTAGGATCATGGGATAATTCAGGTTGGAATGGATCTCAGAAGGTCTCTAGACCAACCTCCTGCTTGAAACAGGTCAGCTGTGAGGTCAAACGAGATTGCTCAGGGTTTTATCTGATCAGGCCTTGAAAACCTCTAAGGATGGCAACTGCACAATGTCTCTGGGCAACCTGTTCTGCTGCCTTATTAGGCTCATAGTGAAAAACTTTTTCCTTATATCCAGCCTGAAGCTTCTTTCAACTTCTGACTGTTGCCTCTTGGCCTCCTACCGTGCACCACTATGAACAGCCTGGCTCCAACTTTAATCTCTAGCCAATTCTGGAAGTCTGACTTCCATCAGTTTCGTGTCTTGTTTGGAAGTCTTTCAATGTTTTGTCATTCAGAGCTCTGAACTTGTAAATGCGAACTTGCTTTGTTTTAAAATTTAATTTGAAGGTCACCCTTTGAAGACTTGCTCTTTCTGATGTTTGTTCTTTTGCTGGGATGTTCTTCTCAAAACTACTCCAGGTCCTAAGCAACTTCTCACATGTTAAAAATATATATATATATATGTGTATTTGGGGAAGTAGGCTAGTTGACAGTGCTCTGACTGTCAGTCAGTGTATTTCAATGTATTTTACTGGGTCTTTATTAAGTGTGTGAGATGACTCAGGTGACTGGCTTTTTTCCCTAAAATATATATATATTTTTTTTAAGGGGTAAAGAAACCTATTTAGTATAGTTAAACCACACCGAAAGCTTTATGAAAATAAATTATTTCTAGTGTTTGTAATGTTTTTGAAAGAAGATGAGCCAAAACAGAATTTGCAAGAGCTACTTTGCTGAAAATTTGCAGGAAGAGCACCTCCTTGTTATACAGTGAAGATAAACATGAAGCCTGTTGTGAAAATGAGGGACATAATGCTTATTTTTATGAAGCCCATCACTGCTGAAAGAGCTTTGTTTATGATTGAATCAATTATCAGAAGTTTCTGATAATTTGCAATAAATTTATTTCCCCAGTCTTAGACTCTTTGAATGTTTTTTTACTTCTGTTTGTTTGAATGCCCGTTGAAGTTAAATTGACGTTGCTGAATAGTAGGCTTTAAATCACGTTCTTGTACCTGTGGCTTAACTGCAAGGATTCTTGTAGGAAATTGAAAAATACAAAGCTATGGCCTATTTTTCCCTGTACAGATTTTTGTCAGACTTCAGTCTACTTATGCACTTGACAATTTTTAGAAATGTCAGTGATCAAGCTACCTCAGTACTTGTCCTTTCCACGTCTGTTCTCTATTACCAAAAGCAAATTCCTTCCACTTTTCTGAACCTGGGAGGTGCAATGTTGCAAATTTCAAATTTAAACAGGAAAGGAGATGTGAGTAAATGATAAAGCATGTTTCATTCAGACCAGAAGAGTCTTTGAAATGGGATAGTTTCCTTCTGTGAGAATTTAGATAATTCTTTTAGACATAAGATGCTCTGAAAGAGGTACAGAATGTGTTAAAATGCTCAGTATCATTTTACACACTCAGAATTGTTCTGATGGAGTTTTTGAAGAGACATATTAGTGTTGATCAGTTACTTCACAAAAAATGGGTGTTTACTTCTAGTGCACGCTCTCAGACTACTCTGATGTGACTTCTTGGCGTTTAGCTCCTAACAGAAGACTGTTCATTCCTAAGCCTCTTCACTAAGTGCAATTGATTTATTGGTTGTTGATCCGTGTCCCAAGTGGTTAATCTACAAATATTTTTATTTTAATCAGGAATGGAAGTGATATTTTTCCTCTTGATTCTTAATTTATTCCCTTTCTCACTGCCCTTTCTCTGTTTCTTTTTTTTTTTTTTTTTTTTAATTAAAGGAAACATCGAGGAGGCTGGAAGGCTACTGGGCAGCAAGAATGTCCGTGTCAATTGCTTGGATGAGGTACAGCAAAACTGTACAAGCATTATGCTGGGTTTAGCAAGGAAAATACTAGGTCTGAAGGCCTTCTTGTTGGTAAATAACATTGCTATACAGACTGCTGGAAATCAGAGTTACTCTGAAGATACTTCCAGCCTGCAGCTGAATGATGAACCTTTGAAGAGCTCTTACTTTTTTTGAGAAGGTTTAAAGATTAGTGGTACTTAAAGTGCCACACTGTTGGTATTTTCTCTCAAGTTCCAGCATGAACTTTGGTGTCTTTAAGGTAAGATGAACACTGCATCAAGACGCATGGAGGTGTCTGACTTCTTGTCACCTCCATCAAACTGTGCTCCCTCTGCTTAATAGCAGCAGACAGTGTGGATAAGGAAAACCTGTCCCCATCTCATGCTTGCATCTCATCACACGGAGCCTTATCTTTGCAGAATCATAAACATACTTGGTGAGCAGGTCAGAAGTGGAAAACACAGTCTTCTGCAGAGGCGAATGTGATAGATATGTAGAAGGTAAAATCCTTAAGTTCTATCTGAAGATAGGAGGAGAAGTTCGTGGAGAAAGGAACCTTCAGTGATGTTTGTATCTGTTTCCTCTTCTTTTTCTTCTTACAGTGTTTCTCTAAAGTGTGCAACATTAATATGAAGTGTAACATGAAACTGTAATTGCCCAGCTTGCATGTTAGATCAATGTGTAATTTATCAACTGAAATATCAATTTGTATCTTTTCCCAACTTTATCATTTCGTAGGATCACTAGGAAATTCAGGCTAGAAGGGACCTCAGAAACTCTAGTTCAGTCTCCCACTCAAAGCAGCTTGAGCTCGGAGGTCAGATGAGGTTGCTCTGAGCTTTAAACCTCCAAGGATGGAGACTGCACAATCCTTTTGGTCAGCTTGTTCCACTGCCTTACTGTGCTTACAGTGAAAATGTTTTTCTCTTATGTCTGAACCTCTGTTTCAACTTATGCTCGTTGTTTCTTGCCCTCCTGCCACCATAACTGAAGAGTTTGGCTCTGTCTTCTCAATGATCTTCCTGTAGGCATTGGCAGGATGCTGTTGGGTCCCAACAAAGCCATCTCTTCTCCAGGCTGAACAAGCCCAGTTCCTGCAGCAGTTCCCACCGTGTCTTAATGGTGCTCTGCTGAACTCGCTGCATTTTATCCATGTCTTTCTTGTACTGGAAGGCCCAGAATTGGACAGGGTATTGTACATGTGGTCTCATGAATGCTGAATGGAGGAAAATTATCACTTTACCTACTGGAATTTTGTTAGCCTTTTTTGTGCTACCAACAGATCAATTTTCTGATTGTTTTAAAATACAGTTAAATATTTAAACCTTGATTTCTAATATATGTATTTCAACAAGCTTCTGACAAACTAGTCAAACTAAGCTTTAGAGTAAACTTTAGGTAATGAAGATACAATGCAAGTACATTTGCAAGTGTGCTTTATTGTATGGACTTTAAAAGCTTTTCTTTTAGTGTAATTACTGAACTAGTGCTGAACAACTGCACCCTTGATTCAGGATTAATGCAACATGCAGAATTACTGTTGAGAGGCTATGGCTTATTAATAGAAACCGTAACTGAGTTATGCCTCAGCCTATTGTTAAAGAAGAAATAGTAGTATTAACAATACCTTGCCTAATGCTCACATCTGACTACACTCAAGGCACATAAGGCTTAAAAAGTTCATGCAATGGACTTGCAGTCTCCTCATCTCTAAGACTGATGTATAATGATGTATATTGAACAGGAAAGGGTTCAGATTTGTTCAGGATTCTTAATCCATCAATCATCTCACGTCAACTTTTAGAATTTTCTATTATAAACCATTTTCCTTGTAAAGTATTATTCTAATATCTATGCATAGAATATGACATTAGCTTCATCTGTTACTCAGCTTTGCCGCAACTGGGGACTGCTCTGAATGCATCAGGTCTTATTTTCTTCCTCTGCTGCCTTAGCTATTTATCCTGAAATTGACATTATTATTTATGTTACTTCTGTTGCTTATTAATTTTAAGAAATAAGGAAATGGCCCTGAAAATTGAATGCTTGGATATTGAAATGGGGGCACAATTCAGTTGGGAACTAAGAACTCATTTCCTTCCTTGAAGTCCTTTTTACATGAGAGAATCCACAGAATGAGCACAGGTTTAATGTAATTCTGTCTCCTATTTGTGGTACAGCAAACATGCAGTCACAATTTAATAATCTCCACAGGCTGGAGAATCCACAGCACCTAGAAGCAGGCTGGTACATATTGCACTTCTTGATTTAAAAAAATAAACATGTAAGATATCTCTATAATTTTTGGTTTGATCATATGTTCTAACTGCTTAGATCTGCTTTCTTCTACATTAAAAACTACTGGCAGTCAGCAGTCTTTTCTCTATGTACCTTTAGACAAGGACCAAGTCACATTTTAACATCTTCCAAATGCATTAGCTTTTTGTGTATCTTGCCTAAAGTTATGTTTCTTCAGTAACTGAGCTATAATCATGACTCTTTTCAGAATCCTTTCCAGTTGTTTCAGCTTCTTCAAAAATGTAGGTGTGAGCTGGACGCAGTATTTCAACATTACTTCTGCTGTTGTTACATGTATTTAAAAATCACTCCTCCAATCTATTATTTGCTTTTCCTCCCCATGTGCCAAGGCTCCACCAAGACCCCTCACCACCTCCTGTCTGCAGTGCTCTACTGGGAGCAGTAAGTCACTTGAAAGCAGAGTAAGACCCTTTTATTCAAATTAGTTTCACAGATGCCCATCCTACAGAAGGTTGTAGATATCCAGCAGATACAATCCTATTTTTTTTTTTTTTCCCAGCATCCTTTCTGACCTAATCAATTTTTTTTGTTGTTTGTTTGTGGATTTAGGTAGTGGATGAGAGGAAAGGTATTTAGGCTTAATCCCTGTCTTTATGAAAACAAAGAAACAGATAGCACTTCCACAGAACTTGCCTTTAGCAGTTTGACTCTAGCAACGTTAAAGCTTCAGGGGCATTTAAGCTCAGGTGTCCTAAAATATGAGAACAAATAGATGGGCAATGGAAATGGATGCAAAATAAACACAAATGTATTTAATTTAAATGCACACTACTTCGTTACTTTTTCGTGTTATTTAGATGGAATGGTTGCTAATTTGCAAATGTAGTATGGGAGACAGTGTTGAGGAATTTTCTTTCCCCTGGGATTACAGAGTTTGTAAATAGTGTTCTGACTTCATGTTGGCAATTTCCTGACTTTAACTCCATCCGTTTGTAGGGTGTGGCTAAGATCTTTCAAATTATTACGGAAAGGCAGTGCAGAAGCAGCACATGGGTTTTCTAGCTGTGGAAGTTTCCTCTGGTCATGTTGGTAGTTAAGGTTGCATAGGAGCACTGTAGTACTACAATCCTGTATTTTCTGCAGATCAAGCAGAGAAACTTGACCTGAAATTGCTTCACAGTTTTTCTGTATTTAAAGTAATTTTAAGGCTGTTCATAATCTTCTTATATACAGAACTATCATTTGGCATTAGCAGCATTACTTTTTGCCTCTAGTTTGGTAATTCAGCTGTTCAATTCTGTGATAAAATATATCTTTTAGAAACAGTCCCCTTCTATATTCAGAACTGAATACTTTTTGGGAATTACAGCAGCAGCCTGCTTATTAGTGTATGAGATATGTGTAGCTTTACTCATACTGATTATGTTCAGTGGAGGGTTACTCAGTTAATCTATTTTGCTATTGCAGTGTGAACTTTCTGTGCTAGCAGAAAATGCCCAGATCCTTGGCCTTTATTGAGGAGGAAGAGTTCTGTCTTTTGGTGGTTTTTACATAGTATTTCAAAATACACAAACCAAAGAAAATTCAACAGCTATTAAGAATTGTCTGGTTTCAATTCAGATCACTGACTGATGTAGACTTTAACTTTTCATCGCTGCAGATGAACAGAAAGATCATCAGAGGAATGTAATGTATTACATATGTGAAACCAACAGCTCAGCAGGATGACTATTAAGGAGGAGAACTGCAGCTATGATCGACACTCCCCGAACAGTGTTTCATATTCTAATTAGTTCATACTTAACTGTAGCTAAAATTATTCATGCATAGATCAGACTACCTTCCAAATCATACTTGCAGTAAGTTTAAGACAGGTAAGGGCAATCTTATTCAAAAGCTTTAAGGGTGAGATTTCTAAAGGCTTTCATCCAATGAAAATTCAAGTTGTGTATTTCTAGACTAGCAGCATTCAGTACCATTTCTTCTAAAAGTCAGAGACATTTTTACAGTTCAGTTCCAAATACCTACCTGGACCAGTCTTAATGAGTTATTCTAATTTCAGTAGTGCTCTTCCTTTTTCTTTAGGAGAGTTGATTTTGAAGATATAAATCCACTAGTATTTCTGTGTTCCTTGTGGCACCTGTTCTTTTTGCATCATTTGTTTTCTTTTTAGTGACTTCACAAATATTCTCAAATAAAAGCCAAACCTATAGTCTATGTGTGTAGTCTGTAATTTTTTGAATGGATAGAACTGGTATAGTTGCCTGAATCTAAAGAATAAAAAAAAGGCACTCTTTCCATGTTAATGTGAGGCTGGGTTCCTCATTGCAAAATGAGCTGGGAAAGGGAGAGGTGGATGCTTTAACGTTGTCAGCGTAGAAGTGTCTATAGCAGTTTTTCAGCTAGGGCTTTTACAGCCCTTGCCCGTTCTATTTAGGTAGCTAGTATTCACACATGCAGTGTTGTGGCGTACCCCAATACCCGCTGAGGGAGCTGCTCCAGTGTGAGCCAGCCTGTGTGTGCCACATCTTGGCCAAGTTTCTGTGGTTGAGAAGAAGGGTGAAGGGAGCATGAGAAGTGTAAAACACTGGGAATGTTGCGACCACTTGGATTCCTCTTTTCTCTGGAGTATCACAAGTCTATGTGGCTATTTCAGTAGCAAATCATCAGTGTGTTATCCACAAAACAGTGACTTTTAAAAGTATACACCACCCAAACCGTTCCTTTGTCCTGTATCTTCAGGCAGATATTTTTATATCTTGAATGCCAGTTGTTTCAATTAACCAAAGTACTTGTTTTCTTAAAGTTCCTTCTCCAGTCAAAAAACCTTACTGTGTTCGTATCCCCTTGTAGCAGAACTCTTCTACACTGTTATAGGAGGCGAATCCATGCTATGACTCCAGTCTGGGACTGGCCCCTAAAAATTGCTGTCTGTATAATGTAACACAGTTTATATATTGGGATAGAAAGCCTTTACTTACCTTTATAGGACCACCAATAAAAACCAGTCACAAGTTAGTTTCATGTTTGTGAAGTGATCTCTTCAGCTCTTTTGTTTCTTTAATGATAGGTTATACTGTGGTTTGCCCAAATATTTTGAGTTATAGAATCACAGAATGGTTTGGGTTGGAAGGGACCTCTAAAGGTCATTTAGTCCAACCCCCCTGCAAGGAGCAAGGACATCCCCAACCAGATCAGGTTGCTCAGAGCCTCATCCAGCCTGGCCTTGAACGTTTCCAGGGATGGGGCATCCACCACCTCTCTGGGCAACCTGTTCCAGTGTTCTACAACCCTCATTGTAAAAAATTTTTTCCTAATATCTAATCTAAATCTACCTCCCTCTATTTTGAAACCATTACCCCTGATCCTCTCACAGCAGGCCCTACTGAACAGTCTCTCTCCATCTTTCCTGTTGGCCCCCTTTAGGTACTGGAAGACCACCATAAGGTCTCCCCGGAGCCTCCTCTTCTCCAGGCTGAACAGCCCCAACTCTCTCAGCCTGTCCTCACAGGAGAGGTGCTCCA
The DNA here is from genome assembly GCA_011801015.1 of Ardeotis arabs. Classification (NCBI taxonomy): domain Eukaryota; kingdom Metazoa; phylum Chordata; class Aves; order Otidiformes; family Otididae; genus Ardeotis; species Ardeotis arabs. Next base: position 88,230 of record JAAGAY010142740.1, read on the forward strand.
GCCCTCTGATCATCTTCGTGGCCCTAAAATATAATGCATCAAGTAATCATTTTTTATTGTTTTCAGTTAGGATGGAGAATAATGAAAGTAAATATTTTTTAATTGTTAAAATAATTTTAACTTTCCCAATTGCGTTCACCTTTAGGAATTTTTGGAAAATCATACAGATGAATTTAACTTGGGTTTTATTCTATCATAAATTGAAACAAAAAACATATTAAGGCTCAAACTGACAATTGGATTGTTTCAGGGTATCACATTACCATGCATTTACAGAGCTGCAGCAATAGTGTACATAAGTGTATTCATGCACACAGCCTTAACCTCCAAAGAACGAAGAAAATGCCATTTTGATTTCCTTCAGGGACAAACTGAAGCACACTCCGTTGTATTCAGTGCTGGAGAATGTTCTTGGGCAATTACTATGTCTTGGCTGATAACATTTATCTTGACTTGATGTTAAGTGAAAATAAACAGCATATTGGAAAAAGCGTATCAGATTCTAACAACGGAATGTCATGCAATTTTCTCAAACAGAAATGTGCTTCTCCCTGCCCTTTGAGAGGGAGAAAGCCTGCACTAACAATTCACCCTAGTTCTGAAAATTTCCCCTAGGGTTTGCCCAGTTTTGCATTTATAATTACACCAGTGCAAGTCTGTTAAAAACTTGGTGCCTCCCTTGCTGAAGCTAATCCTTTTTGTACTGGTGCAGTTATAAACAAGGCAAGGTTTGAGACTGTGTTGTTGTTGAGGTCTAGTCACAGCTGTGTGTCTTTACAAGGGCTTTCAGAGCTCTGGCTGATGTAAGAGCACAAACACAATACCGAAAGGGTGGATAAACGGGGAGAGGAGGATAGCACAATTACCAGTAATCACGACTAAAACTGAGCAAGTTTGGTTTCAGAAACTGCAGATCTTCATAATGGCAAAAACAAAACCAGCTTATTCCTGATTTTCTTGTTGGTTATCGTATAATGCAGGGGGGAAAAGTAGTAACTTAGGAGCCTGACAGATTTTACAGAACAACCCTCTCCTGCTAGCAGAAGCGTTAATTCTCTTTAACAGTAATGTCTTATACAGAAGGCTAATGACAAATTGGCTACTGACAGATTGGCATTAAATGTTTTTTATTTATTCACCACTGGTCTGGTTTCATATATATAGCACAGCATAATCAGAAGAGTGACATGGAAATGGAAAATCTACTGCATCTTATAACTCCTTTTCTGGGTTGTTTGTTTTTTTTTTTTTTTCCAAGATTTTGTGAGCTTTTTTGTTGTTACTAACTTAAATATTATGTGAGACTGGTAGTTAAACTGAATATGCGTGTGCTAGTGAAAATTATCAATAGTGTGGAGATCAAGAGATATAACAAATTATTTTTTGTATACTTTCTTCTTTCTTCCACTAGCATGGCATGACCCCTCTAATGCATGCAGCGTACAAAGGGAAGGTAGACATGTGCAGGTTGCTCTTGCGACATGGAGCTGATGTTAACTGCAATGAACATGAGCATGGATATACTGCCTTGATGTTTGCTGGACTTTCAGGTAACTTCTTAGTAAACTTAGATCACTGATTTTTATGACATTGATGGATACAATTTTCCATTAATTAATAATTTAAAGGAAAATGTTGACATGTTTTTATTGTTCAGGTTTACTCTTACTTATGTGAACCAGTAGAATCATCAGGACAGTGGAACAGGAGGGCTACTGTTCAGACTTGGGATCTTTTTCATATAATTATTTATTTTATTCAGCATTTTTAGGCATATATTCTATCTATACTTTGTCCTGTTTGTTACAGATGTCAAAATTAATTCTCCTGTGACAATCTTCTTGTGCAGTGGGATACGTTCTGTTTAGTTGTACTGTGTTTCACTGAAAAAGATGCTGCACCAAACTGCCTTTTTTAGGACTACAAATCATAACTTTTAGTAATATTTGAGGCTTGTCAAATCACTCCAGTATTTTTCAAATTTTGCCTTTCTCCTGCATTATTTTTTGCAATTATCTTGTAGGCTTTTAACAACGTACTTAGTAAGTTTTAAAAACATGCTTTCTCACTTTAATTTTCCCTCTCCTCTTACTTTCCCCTCCA
>JAAGAY010142741.1:1905-27088 GCA_011801015.1 Ardeotis arabs
GAGAAAAAAACCCAACACCACACACACAACGCCGCCAGACCGGCTGCTGCCCCGCGTGTCAGCCGCGGCAGCTCCGCACCGCGCGTAGCAACCTCCCCGCGGGAAGAAACGCGCCCCGGCCGGGCCCCGCGGACCGGGGCACCCTCTCAGCCCAGCCCGGTCCGGGTTCCCGGGGCCGGCACGGCGGGGCCGCTCCGGCACGGCTCGCCTGCCCTCCAGCGGCCGCCCCGCCGCACGGCCCGGCCCCGCTCCGCCTGGGATTTTTGTAGGTAAAGAGAGAAGAAGAAAAAAAAAAAAAATCCCCACGCTGAGAGCGTGCGGTAACTCTTTCCCCGTCTCGAAGCTCGTTTATAGCAGACAGAATGCCAGGAACCGTTAACCTCCACGCATAGCCCAACTCTCCGAAGAGAGCCTCCCGTCAGTTAACACCTTATTAAGTGAGAACATAACCATAGCTCATAACTCCGAGCCTTCCAAAGTCTCCGCTCGAATAACAGCGCACATCAGCACGGGGCGTTGGGCCCTGCTGCTCCCACATCTGCAGGGACCAACGCGCTCGCTCCCCCCGTGTTTTCGGCCACAAATCAAGCAGCATCTTTAATCCCCGGAGTCCATCAGCGGGGACTCTTCAGGCACTGAATCACAGGGGTTTCCAGCCCACAGTTTCAGGCCTAAGAGGCACAGAAAACCTTAAGAAGTTTGAAAACAGCGACCAAAGCAAGTTCTTACAAAACCCCCAACACCAATACAGGTGTGTGATGTATCTAGTGGACTTCACACTTCTGGTCTTATGGACCCACAAGTAAAAAAATCCAAACCGCAGTCAATTACAGCAGTGACATCAGTGGCACCACACAGCCACAGCACCTTGCCACAGCTGAAGGCTGTTTCCGAGGATGACCAAGACCATCTGCTTTACACAGGCAGAAATGGTATGAGCAGAATTTGGAGGCTCACAGGATGAGAGCATTTAGCTTAGATGTGAAAATACTGAATATGTTCCTAATCATCACCACCTTCTCTTCTACTTGGAAGCAGTTTGGGAGGAGAGGAACCCAGCTTACACCACCTTGTGCCGTTTGGCGCTGCTCAGTCACCCCAGGAAAGGCACCCCATGGCATGGGACAAGCACCAGCACATCACCTCACTGAAGTCCAGTACCTCCCACCCAAGAAAACCCCACACAACGCACACAGCAGTTCTGCAAGGCCAGAAGGCAATAATTCCTCCCTAGTGCTCACAGCCACGCAGTCATCTGTGAGCACAAGCAGATGACCAGCGCCCCACAGACCTCACCTGACCAAGGGTGTCATCCTCAGCTGAAACCAGACCTCTCCTGCTCCACCAACAACCTCGTGTCACCATTCTCTCTTCCCAACCCCAGCATGAAGCAGGATCTGTGCAGAAAATGGGTACCTGACACTTGGTCCACATCCCTGCCATGATGGTGCCAGGCTGCCGCACTGTTACTGTTAGGTTCATCCTGCCAAACCTCAAAGCTCAACGGTTCAGAGGTGACATTTTGTGCCAGTTGAAAACCTGGCGCTTTCCTCCTTCCACAAGAACAAAAAAAAAAAAAAAAACAAAACACACCACTCAGCAACTGTAATATGGAGGTCAGGATTTCTTGGTGAGGTTTTCAAATCTAAAGCATCCCACACATGACTTGCTGTCCTCTCCCACACAGGCAGAGCCTTGACACACCAAGCACATCAGCTGCGTTACATTACCAGCACATGGGCTGGCCCTGAGGACCTCAGGGTCTTTAAGTAGGATGATGTTTCACACCTGTATATCTCAGTGATGCAAACAGTACCTAAAGGGAAGCTCATGCTTTTTTACTGCGTGCCTTTCTAAGACCAGGCTAATGCAGAAATGTCATTGGCAATGCTCTGGGGAAGGGATGGAAGTCCCTACAGCAGCTGTGAGCACCCATCCCACCACATCAGGGCTTTCTATCATGGCAGCTCCAACACCTGCCTCTGAGAAAAGGCTCCTTACACAGCAACAGATGGTATTGCCCAGCACCCAAGCAGGCCCAGGGCCACTGCACCCAGATGGAAGTGGCACAGCTAGAAAGATAATTTGTGAAGCTGCCACTAATGTTTATAACTTCAATTCCCTCAGCAGCAGAGAAAACTAGAGGAGTTACAGCAGAGCTGTGAGCTGCACATGGAAAAACTAACAGGTGATGCTGGCCCAGGCCATACCAGCATACTGGCAGCATGGCTACATCCCACTGCTGCATCCCGATCAGTGCTTTGGCTGCCAAAAGGGACAGGATCTGCACAGAGCAAAAGGCACCCAGACACCTCAAACAGTGAGAATTATCACGGCTACACCTGGGGGGTTGTTTTGAAGAGGGCACATTGGATTTTTATTTTTTCAATTATGAGAACACATCATTTGCAATCACGCATGAGTTCTCTATTTAAACTAGAGCCATGTTTTGTGCCTGGGTAGTCTGACAAAGTCCTTTAGTCTTTAAAATCCCAATAGTTACCTGGAGAATAATACCAATATTAAGTGACTCTCAGGCTACCAGCCTCGAAGAACACAGTTGAGCACAGAGACTAGATGAGGCAGCTCACATGTATCTGGGGAAAAATAGAAATATTACTTAGCTGCACATTATTATGAATACACATGTATGTATACGTATCACATTAAGAGCTCTGCACCCATGCCTGTTGCCTCACTGCTGAAGGCTGCTACCTGATCTGAGTCCCAGCACAAACCCAGCCAGCACAGCCAATGCCCACCAGAAGATGAACGCCTCTATTTCAAGCTGGTTATTTTCCATACAGAATACTCAGGGTGCAAAGGCCAGTGCAGCGTGTTCCTGAGCACTTGATGCGCACGATATTTTACTAAGACAGCGGCCAGGTACAGCCTCTGCACTGCAGGCCACTCCCAGCGATCTCTCAGGGTTACTGCCTTTCACTCACCCATGCAAATGCCTGAACTAAGACTATGTCCTACAGTGCCGTGGCAGCTTATTGGATTAGTGACTGCTCTTCAGCAGCTCAAATCAAAGTCTGAGCAGCATGACCTTTTGCTTGTAGGGCTGTGACGGTGCCCCTGGTGAAATGAATTTCCCTCGCCCTGCTCCAGTGGTCCACATCACCCAACAAGCAGACATTTCACAGAGCATGAAACCCACTCAATGGGGCCATGGACTTAGCAGCATGCTTGAGTGGGAAACCTTCCCACCCACTGGACGCCCCTTTGGAATGTGAATGAGAAGCCAGCAGCAAAGGCTGGAGCAGGATCCAGTCCTGCTGCACCTGGCACACTGTGCCACCAGGGCTTTCTCCTTTAGATCTGAGATTTAAAGGAAAAAAAAAAAATCCCATGCTGACATTTTACAAAGACCAAGTTCAGCTCTACATCTCAGCCCCACCACTGGCAAGCAAACTGTGCGCCATTTGCTCCTGTCATCTTCTGCGTCTTGGATTATTTTGATAAGGAGTAAACCTGAAGAGGATTTCTACATTTTAAACCCTCAGTAAGAGAGAAGACAACTTTTAGAAGGGCTGTAATGCATATTCTGTCTTTATCCAATTTGCACACAAAAGGCAATGTCTTTTTCATGCATATTATATATATAACATGCATTAAAATTCTGCAGGTAATTCACAAGCCAGTCGTAGGTGGCTGCATGGCCAACAGCCCTGCTGATACTCACATACAGGAGAAGATAGGGAAAGACCACACAAAAGATCAACAAGCAAAGCTGTGACTTCTAACTGAAAATACATCCCCTGAGAGAGCCCTGCCAGCAACCACACAGGAAGGTGCTAAGAGCGGAGCAGGTCAGAGCAGCCAGAAGCAGCAGAGATGGACAGCTTCGTTTGATTTCTGTAGCCCTCTTCAGCCCCTGACGCTGCTAAAGAACTCTGTGATGCTTCCCCTGCATTGTACAGGTAGCAGCAGAAAGCAGCAGCTCCATACTCTACAGTTTGAACAGAAGAAGAGCACGCTGTTTAGCAATTTGCTGCTTAGCAATTTTGCTGCTCTGCACCCATGGTTGGGTCCCAGCACCTTGTTTCACAGCAGGCCACCAAACAGCAGCTGCAAGGCTGGAAAGCTGCTGGGTGCTGGTGCTCAGCCTCTGAAGCTCCCACATTTCACCGCATACCAAAAGGCATAGGGAAGGCTCACTTATCAGTTAACTCCAGAAGGAATTTAGGGTCTAGCATGCTGAAGTTTCTCCCTGGACATAAACAAACCATGTGTGGATGAACAAAAGCAACCCAAACCACACATTGTTAGCTTTTACACTGGGATTTCACCCAGCCCCAAGACAGATGAAGAGCCAGGGAGATCAGCACAGACCCAGTGTGCATCTGCAATTGCTCTGCTGGTTGCCTGGACTCTGAAAACGCATGGAGGCACAGGAAATGAACTGAAACACAGAACAAAGGCATAAATACAGTGAAAGCAGAAATGCTGAATTCCCACACCAAGCATTTGAAACACTAGATCAGAACATAAGTCACAGAGCTTTCCTTCACTACACTAAGAAACCCCAAAATAGTTTTTTTGCCACCCAAAATAGTGGTTTTGCTGCTGGGTGCCTTATGCTCACCAATTTTTTAGCTTCTGACTGCAGAGCTGTGCTTTGTAAGCCCCACAAATCAGATGCCAACCTGGAACACGTGAACTGCACCATGCCATGCCAGCCAGGGGATATAGCACCAGGAATAAGAGACACCAACCCTGCAAACACAGAAGCAGCAATCCCATGAGGTGACCCAGGACACTGGTGAGTCAGGGCCTTAGTCAAGAGACCTGAAGACTGGCACTATTGAGACACAGGTGTGACATGAGCCCATCTTTTTAGCAAGAAGTTATTTGGTATTTAACAGCTGCTGGGAAGACATGAAACTATCTGGAGCCTGCATAAAGACAACACATCCATCGTTCAGGGTTAAGGAGAGAATAGCTGTGAGGAATGATATGAGGTCCCTTCAGTGGTGAGCAAGAACTCACACAGAAGTACCAGCCCAGCTCTGCTGGAGTTTTCCCTACCATGCAAAGATCTCTTTCGGCCACCACGAACTCCTGCATTGGAGAATGAAGACTGAAAAAAACGCATAATGCATGCCAAATATAAACAAACATATAACAACAGAATAATGGAATAATATAAATAATACAAATAGGATATCAAGCATGGCAGCTTTCATTCTACAGCATGAGTAGTAAGAGGGACAACATTCTACAGTAAGAGGGACAACAAACTGGCACAGCCTCCTGTGGACTGGAAGGGGAGAGAACTGGGACAGGGCAGAGCACCCAGTCCTGGGAGGAAGGAGGTGGCCAAGAAATACCAAAAGCTGCCACCAGCCAACCCAGTGCTGCAAACAGACTGTCCCAGCTCCAGAGGGAGCAGAGATGGATGCTCCCAAGAGCTTCTGCAGCCAACGGCCGCCTTTCTTGGGAACAGAGGCAGGAGCAGCATCTCTTCCAGCTCTAGACCATACATACATGTCTCATGGCCTCGTGCAAAGGGAGAACCCAGCATGCTACAACCCTTACTCTGATGTGTATCATTATTTCGTAATAAAAAAACCTAACAAAGCCTCTTATTCAGCAGCCAGGGTTTCAGGATTTGCAAAGGTTTCTCCACTGAAACACTTCCTGGATTTCAATGGGATTTGGGAACTGAAACCTCAGATTCCTCTGAAAGCTCCAGCACACTCACTAAACAAATCTCAGCGCTTTATCAGCAGAGGAATGAGGAAAACGAAATCACTGAAAATGGACATCTCAAGCTAAAGGAGAGACCAAGGGAGTAGTTCAATATGCTGTTCTCCTGGGCAGCCCACCTCTGGTGCTCCCACTCCGCGTCCCCCAGCCTGGCCCCCCCCCAGCTCTGGTGTCCTGCATGTCCCACACAGGGAGGATGCCCATGGGCTTTCTTCAGTCCCACCACCCAGGAACACTGCAGCTTCCCTCTGAAAACATGTGGCTACTGCTTGAATACTTCTGAAGGGAGGCAAGAAGAGGAAAACCTCCGCAGACAGCCTACACAAACCAGTGGGAAATTCCACTTTCCAGTCTTTGCACTGCATTAAATCCTAGGGCTCGGCTTCTTGGATTTATATTCCTCCACGGTTTCATTTTTCCCTAAAAAAAAAAAAAAATCAGAAGCTGTTAAGCTTCAAAACTTAATATTTCCTTAACTTGGAGCTTTGCAGCTCGACAGCTCTTAAACAAACCTCTGACTGAAGATTCCTGAATTAAGCTGTCTCCAGCAAGTCACCTCCATCTGTGGAGCCTCCTTCTCTCTGGGATGTCCGAACCCTTCCCACACCACCACTGTGGGCTCCTGCCCACTGTCCCGGCACTGCTCTGGGTGCTATCTCACAGACAGGACCTCACACAGAAGCTGCATGACCACACATGTCCTAAAAGCTCACGTGCCACCCCTGGGGCAGTTCAGGACTGATACACACACAGCTGCAGGCGCTGAACAACCAGTGACATCCTGGACCTCTCAGTGTCCCATGTCACTGTCCTCTGTCATGGCACAACTGAATGAGCAATGCAGAGCAACCTAACAGGCAAGGACAGCTCTTTCTGAAAAGAACACTTTAAAAAGTACGTTTCTACTAATCCTTCTGAAGAGGAGCTGTAGGGCACACCTTGCTTCAGAGCAAGAACTCAAGAAGTGTAACAGATGGGTGAGTCATCTTTGCTGTTTTCACAAAAATATACCCAAACATGGCCTTTTTCTGGAAAAATCAATGTCACAGGTCAGCAGAGACATCTCTGGAAGTCCCATTCTCCTGAGGCATGCACAAGCATCTCAGTCCTACAAGCAGGTAAGGCTGAATGGTCCATCCACTTGGAGGTACAGCAGCAGGGCACGGCTGGGCTTTGATAATCAGCGTTCTTTGTCATGACTGAAGCGAGGGCACCAGCCTCTCACATGCTCTCAGGGACACTTTGCCAAGCAACACAGAAGGGGCACCAGATTCATGCAGGAGCAACACGTTTGCAATGTTTTTTTTCTAGAGACAGAGAGCAAGACTGACCAGTGAAACACTGCTGCTCACAACAGCAATGGGTAGAAAAGACTGTAGAAGGAACTGATAAGGAAGATGAGAGGAGAACCCTGAGGAGCAGTGAGGGACCAAGTTAGCAAGGAGAAGGCTGTGGCAAGATGTACAACTGGGAATGAGTTGGGACTACCCAGAACCTTAAAGCTAGAGGGAACAAGCAGAAGCATCTCTCCTAGTTTGAGACCCTAAAAAAGAAGCCAACATCTCTCCCAGTCCTTCTGTGGTCTCTGGAGACAACAAGGGCTGAGTCCCCTTCATTATGGTGACTCCATAACATGGTATCACCCTTAGCTATGGGGTGGTCATTTAGTTAAAACCTATTTCCACGTGGAAAAATTGAAGGAAATGCTTAAAAGTATGGGAAAAAGAGTCAAGGAGCAGGGAAGAATGTCCTAAAGGCCAGAGGTGGCCTTATTAGAAATTTAAAGCTTTACCTATTAGCTGTAGTTTTCCACTGTTCTCAAGTGTCCACACACACATTTACATACAGGGAACAGCTAAAGCAGCAGGTACTTTGGGAAGCAACACTAAAAGCAATGCTGGGATAACATATACCGCCTCAAATAGCACAATCTGTGTCACTAGAAGCCTCTCATCAAGGACATTCTTGGGAAAATACCACAATTACTCCTTACATCTGTCCCAAAGCTTCTAATGAGAAGAGTTACATGAACCAGGCATGGATAACAGTGGCTACAGCAGTGACATGCCAAGTACCTCAACAAGCTACAATATGCCTTCAACTCTCCCTGCAGTTATTTCTCCTGAAAAAAAAAAAAATTAAAATCTCAGGCTTAATTTGAAAACAGCTTTGAAAATTTATGTCCTCATTCAAGAGGAACTTTTTTTTTTTTCTCTTAAATACCAGGTAAGTCAACAGAATTGGAAGGGGCTTGGCAGGCTTAGGGGCCCCAGCAATTAGCTGAAGGGATCTTGATTAAGACTGCAGGACCTAAGAAAATTGCCTTCAGTTTTTTAAAAAAGACTGTTTCTACTACCAGCATAAACCAAATACTAAGTCGAAGACGAACCAGGCACACCAATTCTGTTTGGAGTGGCCCAATTATGTTCCCTCCTTTTGCCATCTGCTGTTCACGAATTCCAATTTCCACTCCCTTGGCTGGGCAGCAGCGCAGCACTGCCCGCCTGGACACCTCTGGAAGAGGCAGGCACCATTAGAGGTCCCCTGCTAAGCATCCCGAGGGTCTCCATTTTTCCCATTCTCACTTTTGACCCTCAACCACCTTTTTCTCTCTTTTTTTTTTTTAAATTCATTGTCCTTTCTCATTCTTTGTTTCCTCCTGGGATCCTTTTCCTAGAAAGGCTCTTCTGACTTGGTTAGGGAGAGTTGATAGAAGTGGTGGAAGGGGAGAAGAGTTTCTGAAGAAAGTATGGAGCAGAGCAAAAGTCATGCCCATACAACTGACCACGGGCCATGCATGCATACAATCAGAAGAATCCAGTTGTCTCCACAGCACACTTATATAATCTTAATTAACATTTAATATATTTGATTGATTTATTTGGTCCAAATAAGGCATGGCTTAAAATCCACTCACATTAACAGTCAACCCAGACAGCCACTGAAGAACTGATCCAACATAACACAGAATTGCTCCCAAAACTGTGAACACAAATAAAAAACAGCTAGTGAGCAGAGAGCCAGGGATTCCCTCTGCTGTCTGCAAAAGGAAGGACAAGTCAGGCCCTTTGAGACACACCTCAAAGTCCTGTACCTCTTCTTCTGTGTCCATATCATGCACGCTCAGCTCTCCTCATTCAGATTACGAGAGCCAGGACTCAGAGCAACCCTTAATAAATTCCAGATCACAAAACCTCCAAACCTCACTCATAACCAGTTGCGCTCACTGCTGCTTGCCAGGACCTACTGCCCATTAGACAAGGCCAGGGAACAAAGGCGCTCCATCTAACACTCCGCTCCAAACCACCCAATTCATTTGCAGATTTTTTTCAGGACATTTCATACATAGGATCCAGTCCTTGATTCCCCTTTGGGAAAACAGCAAGAATAGGGATCTGCTTGTTCCACAAGAGAGGGGAGGAAAAGTTGGGCGAGTTTGGCTGCTAGTCAGTAATGGCACACTGGAAGGAGACAGGACATAGCTTGGGGTATCTGGGCAAGATTACTAGAGAAGGAGAGGACAGAGAGCATGTTCCAGCATGAACCTAGCCCCTGAGGGACCGTCTGGGTGGCAAGAAGCCCAGAACCACCACCCATCCTGGCCCCATTTTCCATTACCTCAGCCCACACACACTCCCTTCCACCCTTCTGCCAGCCATGCTCGAGTTGCTCCTCTCCAAAGGCTGCAACAAATGCTGAGCACAGGCAAAATAACAGACCCGTACTCATCGTAGCTCTTGGGGTCTGAGACATTTGAAAGCTAGTTTGATTCAGAGGAGCAAACAAAACCCTCAAGACAGACCTAAGGGGGCCAACAAGCACTTTTCTTGAACACCACAAGGAATAAGACACAGACCAAGATCTCCTGAAGCTGGAAAAGGTTGTTTTACTGCAGGACAGTATCCTATTTTCACCTCCTCTGAAATCAGATGCCCAGAAACACCAGAGTTGGAGACAAAATAGATGTGTTTGGAGCAGTGATATCTGCAGCCAACACCGTGCAGCAGAGGACAGTAGTGCTGCACACCCTGCATTGTCTCACACACTCACTCAGCTGTGCGGCCCTCCCCTTGTCCTGTGCAGGGGAATACCCCTGGCTACCTGTTCATTGTAAGGAACAGAACGCTTACGGGAGGCAATGAAGCACAGAAAAAGCAAGGAACAAAAGGGTCCTGCAACAGGAAAGGCAGCAAGGGGAGGAATTAGCAGAGAGGAGGTCAAGGGACAGCAACCTGGTGAGGCATTTTACCATCCTCTAAAGGGAAGGAGTTGTTTTCCCACAGCAGTGAGAGAAGCCTGCATTTGTACCAACGCACTTGGCTATGTACCTCCAAGCTCCCAAGTAAGTTATCCTCAAGGACTAAGAGCACAACCCCCAACATAGCTATAAAAACATTACAGCTTTGTGGCAATCATGCCATTATTACCATGGTAAAAACATGTTTCAACTCTGCAGAAAGTCAAGAACAGTATTCCAATAACCCACATCTGGTATTTGGTATCTTCAAGGGGTATTTTCAAATCTGAGCTTAAACTTTTTTTAAATTCAAACTTTGAGACTCAGTTCAAAGTGGAAGAACTGGCAGCTGCATGTGAATATCCTAGAGGATACGGTTGCACAGCCCAGCAGCCCCACAGATTCATCAGATGGCCAGTCCCAACAGGAGCGAAACGTTTGGAGTCGTGACTGGCAGGAACGGGCGAGGTCTGCTCCTGGGAGGGACGAGGCAAACCGCCACACAGCCAGCAGCAGGGCAGTGGACAGCCACACCGACGGTTTTTCACAGCTAAAACTGCAAGAATGTAAGCTGGCAGAAAAGAGTGAGCTAACCAGGGCCAAGTAAAGTTATCATTTTTATGCCATGATGCAGATGCCTCAAAGATACCTCACGCTGCTTAATGGCAGCCTGACAAAGATTTGCCTTACATTATACCTTGGCTACAGCACACAAACACATTTTCCTTTAGAACTGCCTATATGGGCTCCATCTTCCCCCTGCAATTCTTACGCCAAGTGTGGCTGTGCCCCACAGATCTGCTTTGGTCAGTGACCTATAGATAGACAACACCCTGGCTTTTCTTAAAAGTTTAATACTCAGAATATTTTATTGGCTGGATAGCCTTCTACTGAAATTACTGTACAATTTTCACTTGTTTCAGCCAAAATTGAGGGCAATTTTGCTTAAATAAGCCTGTCTGTGCCATTAGCTCTATTTCACCAGGGAAATTTGCTCACTTGTGCAGATGACATCATGTATTGACATAACCCCACCGTAACAGGCATTTCAAACCCCTATACTCTGCCATTTCACATGTTGCAATTATACTCAAGCTTAAACGAATCTTTGACACTAGACTTGCACTGCGTTTCACTTCTCTACCATGCACTTCACTTGGCTTTGTTTTTACAAAAAGAAATATTTGCTTCTGGAGCCTTGCATTGGTTTCCATCATGCCCAGAATCTCAACTACAGAAACTAATATTTTTGTAATAGCGAACCTTAAAAATATTTCCAGTGACAATGTCACGAACCAAATTACACATACTGCTTCTAGAATAGCTTGGAAAAAAGAACTCTCAAAAAAAGAGACCCCATGCCCAATTAGCACAACGCAACAAAAGTTTTTACCATGTCTTGTGAAGGCAGCCGCTGTAGGACTCCAACTGCACAAGTCCTTCAAGTGGAAAAAACTCAACCTGCTAAAACCTGTTCTAACGCCCTTCTGTTCTCAAGTAAGACTTTGCTGCTGTGAAAAAGAAGCAGTTGCATTAATTCACACACATAGCAAGGATTAAATAAAACTTTAATAATTGCCATACAAGTGCTTAAATGTTTTTTTTTGTTAAGCATTTCCTTCTGCCTTCATACCATTACCGCAGTGACTACGCATAGATAAGGCATTCAAGCATTTGAAGTGATACAGCATTTAGAAGAGCCTTGAAGACAAGTTCAGCGCCAGGCATGACAGCCATGCTTTCCTTGCCCTTCATCTGAGAGTCCTTATACCTTGGCATTTTTTATGGCACTTTACATGACAATCAAAAATGGTCCAAAAATGTTTCAACTCTGCCTCTTGGTATCATTGGTAGGCAATCATCAGAAAAAAACCCAAGGAACTGATATAGGACTACCTGCCATTCGAGCTTTGGGATTTGCTGGAGATTAGCTCCTCATCATTCCCAGGAATTTAACCACTGGCATTGATCTCCCTCAGTGAGCTCTCTAGGCACACCCTACAGCACTCAAGCTAATTTTCTCCTCCACAAAACCCTCACAGGAGTCATCACATGAGACAACCTCAGAGACTGCAGCCCCTCAGAGAAGCAGCACAGCCAGCAAGTCCCAAATCAAAAGTATTACAATTTACAAGTGGAGTCACAAGCCCTACAAACCAACTTGGTTAGACAGAAACCATAAACCAAAGCAGGAAAGGCTGTTTTAGGCAATTATATAATTAGTGGTCGCTTCCAGACAAGAATAAAGCCCCACTTACCACTTAAGTCTTCTCACCAATCATCTGCTCAGTAGCTGTAAGGCTCATGGAATTGGTGTTAAGTTGTTTTTGAAGTTGAAAACATAAATGAGATTATCTGATGTTTACTTGGTAAAGAGAAATAGCTAAAATACTTCACAGTAGTTCCTACGAGAACATTTAAACCATGTTATCTTCTGGGTTCAGTATGCAGAGTACCCCCAACTCATAAAAAAAGAAACAATAGTACTTTATTAAAATACTAAATTTTATTTTTTTCCACGTACATTTAATCTCCCCACCATTTCCATTTGTCTGACCACCACCACCACCATGCCTTATCAAAACATTCCATACATACTTAAAATGAAGCTGAGGGTGGAGTCCCATCTTTAAAAACTAAACAGGCATTTTGGACAACACATTCTTGGCAAGGTAATCTGGATGACATTTATCAGACACGGTAAGGAAAGCTCTTTCAGCATTTGTAAAAAGGACAGCCAAATAATGGTTACAGAAATAAGACTGCAGATTTTAATGAACTGTTTAAACTGTTTTCTTTTCTTACAGAGTCTGTCTCCATTGCCAGAGAGCTTGAATGACCTGGAAGTGTACACAAAAAGTTAGAAATTGAAATCCATTTTTCTCATTATTTTCAGTTTACTATCTCCACTTACTCCACAAAACACTGACATTCAGTTACAACAAAAAATGCATTCCTTTCAGAGAAAAATCAAGTTGAAAGCAAGACTTTAGGTCCTTCTGCTAGAAGACTTATTCACTGCAATAGTAAGAATTCAGTGAAGGTAAGCGAGAGGATGGGTGTGGACCAGCTAGGCAAATATTGGCTGAACTCTGCCTACCCTGGCTAATGTCAGACCAACTCCAGTAGCTGAGGCGAACTGCTTTTAAACATTCTTTCAAGAACCTATCAATTTGTCTATCAGACAAGTTTACTCTGAACCACTGAAGGAAGCAGGAAAGCGTAAGGAATTCTGTCACTGGAAGAAAGTTTTAACTTAGAGGAATTTTGATAGGGAAATCTAAGACATATTTTAGCCTAGTATATGTTGAGTAATTACTAATTCAGAAACTTGCTTCCTGATACCACCTTTTGGCTTGCCCCCTTACAAGAGTTCAGTTGACTTTGGGAGAAAGTGTAGCAAGAAAGCCATAATCTCAATCACAAAACAGTTCCCCCTCCCAGACACCCTCCCCAACAAAAGGCTGAACAGCAGACTGGCCTAGGTGGCCAAATTCAGCAGCAAGGAAAACCACAGCTCATTTCCTTAGCCAATATGGTGCCAAAAGGAAAATTCTGTGGGTTTAGTAAGCAAGAGATAATTTACCAACCATATAAAAGCTGGAAAAATGTAATAAAATATTAGCTTTCCCATCTTAAGCCAACTAAACCCTTAAAACCGTTCCCATTTATTTAATTTGAAGTATTGTTTGTGGTTTGTAACCCTTTGAAACAGTCCAATGCTTGTAAAGATTAAGAAGTGGAAAAGAATCCCTAAGTCAGGTTATAAAAGTTCTTGGACTTTATCAAGTTCCAATAAATTCAGTTACCTTCTGGTCCTCCGTCCTGAAGCAATTCTTAACATAGTTGGCAAATTTGGGTTCCAGCTTAGGAAGGGAAGAACCCTATTTTGAAAGAAGCAAGCTTTAGTGTATGCAGGTCATTTAATGATTTCAATAAATAACTCTTATGAAGCTTAAATCCTTTGCAATGCACATGGAACTTTACTCAACCCACTTTGCAACCTCCCAATCTGCTTTAAAAACATTTTTAGAAGTTTGCTTCTCTATAGTACTCAGGTATTTCTCACAGGAACGAGTGCCTACACACTGAAGTGGCAGTACAAGCATCTTTGCTTATGCTCAAAAACACAACAGCAAGCATTCACCACTTAAAATGATCTTGTTTGTAGACATTTGCTTGTACCTCTGAAATTGCCTTTGTACACACAAATGTACAGAGCATATTCAGTAACTCATGGATCTAGGTTTACCTTCACATCTCATCTCCAGGCAAAATATAGTACACTATTTTAACAGGCATCAATTTACTTTCATATTCCCCAGAGTAATATTTTTCAGGTACATCAGTTGAAATACACCTAGCCAATTACGACAGCACACTGAGCTGCTACTCGGCACACGGCAGAGGACAGCAGTTTCATGTGCAAAGGAAACAAAGCTACATTAGCAATATCTGAAACTGCAATACTGCAACCAAAAAGCTTGGATCTGGACAATGTCTTACCCCTGGATTCTGTCCAATACTGATGCTTTTCTATCAGCCTGTTGACATTACTTACTACATAATACAGCAGTCCCACTCTAGTAATTTAATAAAGTTATTTTTTTAAAGCTGCTAACTTGCTGGCTGTCAGCTAGAAGTGCTATTGTATACAGCAATGCACAAACACTTTGCCTTACTAAGGTACAGCTCTAGCATCATCTTGGAAAACATTAAATTAGGCTGCCTGATATTGCCTCTAGGTATTTGTGCTTACACAGCACTTCCCAGTAAAAACACTTCAGCAACAGAAAGTATATTCCAAAGCTACTTGCCAGTTATCTGGTCTGCAAGCTTCCCTCCATAGGGACATCTGTCTACTGCAAGCAGCTCAGCCACTTCTGCTTACACTGCAGAAACACCACTAATCATGGCTCCTCTGAGTCATGCAGAAAACCACCCTAGCATCCACTAGATCCAAGAGGTTAGTTTGACCTAGCAGAATGATACCATCCATCACTGTCAGGTTCACAATTTAGGGATATGCATTTCGATCCCAATCACAATCTGTTATTGCTCACCCTGCATCCACTCTGTATTGAGACACTGTCTTATTTTGCATTCCTGGAATAAAACTGCCTCAAAACATCAGGAATCTAAGCATAAGATGATAACCCTCATTCTTTAGATTACTTGATTGCTAGTGTAAGAGGTGAAAGACTATCATCTCAGACCAAACTAAAAAACCCAGAATTCTTCATAGCACTGACATCAGTGCAGGCTTTAGCCAAAAATAAGTCTCCAATAAAGAATCTAGTCCAGTTACAAACCAGCAAATGATCTATAAGCACACTCCTCAGCTAGTGAAGTAAACACAGAACTCAGTCTAGATGTCAAGTCCTCACTACCAGCTATTCTGCGGTACAGGTGTGTACTGAACTGCATCCTAAGCTAGCACACAGGTTTCCAAACATGGCTAAGGAGGAAAGAATTGCTATTACCTGCTACACTTTTACTGAACCAGCCTACAACTAAAATGCAATTTTCTTTTTTGTACTCAAATAGCAGCTAAGAAGAATACTCTAGATGCATAAACATGAAGTGCTAGTCAAAGCTGATAACAACCAAAAGCTGTGTGACTGCCCTGTGACCTTCAAAAAGATGAAACATCCATTGAGGAGAGACTCAATTAACCCCAGATCTCCAGTTCAGAAAGCAAATGCTTTCAGGTCATCATTGATTCATTAACACATACCACAAGCACCTGTCTCCCCCTTCTGGAAGTTATACAGCCTTACAAGCATCTGGATAGCTAACACGGATACTGCCTTCAGACCAAGCAATTCCAAGCATCTGAAGAACTCTGCTTTACTCTCATTGCCTAAAATGTGTACATCAGTTAAGACAACTTTAGAATGAGTATCACCCAATGCTTTGTTATTTTGTCAGGGTTTTTAATTTTAACTGAGACAGATCACTAAGAAATACCAAATTACTAATTACCACTACTGGAGGAACACAAAAACAAAGACGCTGTTTTTGTTTCTCGTGAGTACAGAAGCTTCTTTTTGTCCCAAGTGAGTTTTCATTTCTCTAAGTCTCAACATCAACATACTCCAATACCAGCACAGCAATCAGTAGCACCTAACCATTTCTTTAAAACATCCAATTCTTCCAATGTGTGGAAGTGTAAAAAATAAAGCCAACAAACCTGAAGTTTCCAAAAACTCACCTTATCTATGGATGCTTGCATTTTTGCTTTAATCTCCTCTAACGACAGAGGGACTTTTGGTGTTTTTGGAGTTAGGGATTTATCCTTCTTGGAATCTGGAGTCTGAAAATTATTCATTTTATTAGGAACTTGCATATACATAAAGCTGCTTAGTATACAAGATCAAGTTTTCTAAAAAAACCCCAAGAATGTTAAAACCTACTGTAGAATTTATACAGAACAGAAGAACTAGCTGTGACGTAGATACTTCAGATAGTTTTCAAAAAGTCACAGAAGTTAAATTTGTGCTTCTAACGTACTCCTCAGGCAAGGAAAACAACATTTAAGTTTGAAGTTACTACAGCTAGTACAGTTAGGCAGATGCCTACACAGCTTTCTCCCAACAGAAATGAAACTGAAAATAACCCAGACATTCAGAGATTTAGAGTTTACTCCACAACAGCAGCCAGACTAGGTCATGCTTTAAAAGGCACACATCTGCACTGCTTTTGAGATGCTCTCCTGCCATCATCCATCCCACGCTAATTTCTGTATCAGTCTTCCTTATATGCATGTTCAAGTACATGCAGCAAGGAAAAGCTGCATAAGGAAGCTTGACAACTACAAAGCAACTGAACAAGAAAATTGCTGGCTCTCAAATGGATCAGTTAAGCGAGACTCCCTTCCTAGCACCCTCCTGTTTTACTGCAGTGACAACAGTTAGCACTCATCCTCTTGTACAGGCAGCTACACAAAAAATAGACTTGTATTTTAAACTGTGGGATCACCGATACTGATAAGGGACAGCATGTCCGATTTCAATTCCTGGCTGTTGTAGTTATATATTTATCACTAGAAGTTTCACAGGGGAACAGGAAGCAATGAACAGTAGCCGCAGCACACTTCATATTAAGATTTAAAAAACTTAACTTAATGGTTAGTACATTAAAGTTACTGTTTGTCAAGAAAACTAGCTTCCACACTAGAACAAACATTCGTTTTACTCATTTGTCTTCACTCACTTTTGACTTAGATGCTGGTGTGGATGGCTTGGAGTCTTTTCCATTTTGCTTTGCTTTCTGCATATTTTTTCCTGAAGCCTCACGGACAGGCTGAAAAGAAAGCACTTAAGTTCATCTGCCATAAAAAACTGCTAGTAAATGTTAAGCTCATTTAACATAATACTCAAGACTTAGTGACATACTATTTCATCTCAAACAAAAAAAACAACCCAAAACATTCTCATTGCAACATGATCAGCATCCATTATTTAAGCAAAATGTATGTATGCTACAGGAACTCAAAAACAAGCCTGTTGCAGCACAACCTCTTTGTTTGGCATTTCACAGAGAAACATCATCCGGGATATGCATGGGCAATGCCACAGGCATATGTAAGAATGTGATTATGTTCCTATAAAATCAAGTGACCATTTTGTTCAGCCACACTGGATTTGATTAGATAGCAGGAAATCTGCAGTTCAGATTGTCTTCACCAGACCTTAAACTGTTGTGCTCTATCACCTACAGAAATTCATTAAGACAGCAGCATACAGCAAAGTAAAACATTAAACGTTTGCTTCTAAACAGCAGATATGTAAATGTAAATTCAAGCCAAAGCACAAGTTCAAAAAAATTACTACCTGCTATCTCTGCAGTTGCCAAGTTGCCTTACAGTGTATTTTACCACCAGATGGCACTCAAGGGCTGATTTCATATTCAAGTACTTGGCTGCCTGAAGTGAACCTTTTCAACGGGCTCACAAATTTGAATCCATTTTTTAATTGCAAATTAGATTGCTGAAGAGACCTTTTTCACAGCATGCAGGACTAACTGAAATGGCAAAGCACAACCCACTTCTTTGAACAGGATTTTGCTTGTTGTCCAATAGCCATAGACAAAAATCATACCAGTCTGACAACTGCACGTGTGCAGATGCACACTGCAGAGAACCCAGTCACTCCTCTGCGGCCAAGTAAATAAAACATGGATTGGATGCGCAGACTGAAGTGTTCTAATGTCCTATTACAAATTCTTTATACAGACTAAGCTAAAATCAAAAGCATCCCATTCACACATTCCAAACAGCTGTGCTTAAACTCATTTAAAGGACTATGTGCCCAATTACTGTCATCCCTTGTGTCACTATCTGGTCCATTATAAAACAGAACACTGCACAAAGCAGAGATACTTCAATTAGCTTCTGCACTACAATAAATGCAAAGTTCAAACCTAAATAGCTATCTTTCACTTATGCAAACACAGCTTCCCCCTCCACTTCTGCTTCAGGAGTCTTCATAGGAACCCTCAATGAAGACTCAAAACATGGACAGTTAACTAACACCTATTAGTAAGTCAAGAGGTGTTAGCACTTGCTCCCTCTGTCTGAATAAACTCAGCTGCAGATACTGAGGCCATCTGGTGTGATCACTGCAAGTTCATTAAACAGACTGTTTAATCCTTCATGGGTGAAGAGCATCATAATGTGTATATATATACACAAGCCACTTACTTTCTTCATTGGTGTTTTCATTTCTTCCTCATCATCCTCCAAGTCATCCTCATCACTACAATTAGAAAGTTAGTCACTCACCATAACTCAAGATTCATCCTCACAGCTTTAACCACATCGCCCCCCACAAAAATGTTGTATTCATGAAGCAAGTAATCTTCCCAAGTCTACCTTATACCTTGTTTTAACACATGGCAAGGTGTTAGGCCAAATACTCCACTTACTATTATTAAAGCAGTTAAATACACTCCCTTCTGCTTTAATACTGAAGGTACGTACCCTAGGACTTCGGCTACTACTATAGACTGCATTGTAGAGAGAAACTTAAGGCAATTCCACTTTTGAAAAGAATCATAAATGGTTTGGGCTGGAAGGGACCTTAAAGATCACCCAGTTCCAATACCCTGCCCTGTGCAGGGAACACCTTCCATCAGACCAGGTCGCTCAGAGCCCCATCCAACCTGGCCTGGAGCACTGCAGGGGATGGGGCATCCACCGCTTCTCTGGGCAGCCTGTGCCAGTGCCTCACCACCCTCAGAGTGAAGAATTTCTTAATGTCTCATCTAAATCTGCCCTCTCCCAGTTTAAAGCCATAGCCCCTTGTCCTGTTACTACATGCCCTTGTCAGAAGTCCCTCACCAGTTTTCTGTAGGCTTTTAGGTACCATAGCCAAGACAAAGTAGCTTGCTCACTTAGCATTAAATTATGTCACAATTTGTATTATGGAACAATTAACCCTAGATTTCAAAATACATTATCAAAACAAGAATACATACTCATCATCCTCCTCATCTTCATCATCCTCCTCGTCTTCTTCTGATAATTTTGCTTTTTTCTTAAAAAAAAAATACAAAGCATGTTAAGTGTCAATACCATTGTTTAATAAACAGCAACCCTGATCCAAAACAATGTGTCATAATTACAAG
The DNA here is from genome assembly GCA_011801015.1 of Ardeotis arabs. Classification (NCBI taxonomy): domain Eukaryota; kingdom Metazoa; phylum Chordata; class Aves; order Otidiformes; family Otididae; genus Ardeotis; species Ardeotis arabs. Next base: position 21,488 of record JAAGAY010142741.1, read on the forward strand.
TCTGGCTTCCATCAATTTAACTAAAAATCAACAAGTTGCAGCTGCCAAGTGCTATTAATTTTACAGCATACAAACCTTTCCTTCTACACTACAGCTTCCATCAGCATTTACAACTCTCACCATACAGTGATGTTTATACTAGAATCTGCACACACTCAATTACTACATTGGACAAAACTTCCACAAACAAGTCTTCTATCAGACCCTCCAGCAAAGCTTTGCTAACCATCTGCACTGAACAGCACTTCCATAATTTAGTACTTGTCAGGGCCCAAGTACAAAATAATCCTTCCCCACAGATGTCAATGTATCATCATGTATTAAGTAAATCACAGCAAGTCATCTAACTGTTTAATCCTAGAAGCACCATTAATATCAAACAAAAAGAAAATTCTGGAGACAAGCTGACTGAAAGTATATATACCTGTGGTGTTTTAGCTCCTCCTCCACTTGCTGGTCTCTTTGTTGAAGTGTTCACAATTTTTGCATCATCTTCCTCATCGTCTGATTCTGGTTCTTCCTCTAATGCTGAGAAAAAGATGGCAATGTGTAAAAAAACTCAACTCATTTAACAGTAGTTAAAGCAAGATTGCTAGTAAGAAACAAACAGAAGAGTATCACCCACAACTAAACAGGCAAGGTCTTACTGAGGTGCTGAACTGATAGAAGGAGGCCTCCTACTAACAATCTAACCACTGAGATTAGAAACTTTTCCAGTTGCCTGTATGCAGATACTACTACACTGAAACCCAAAATGAGTGAATAACCATCCATACACTGCCTGTAACATCCTTACAGAAGCCACTGAAAGTCAGAAATAAATTTTCTCAATTTCTAAGGACATATATTTAAGAGACCTTCTAGTGAGAAAGATCAGTTTCAAGGACAACTCTGCAAAGGAGAAGGCTAGACTTGGTTTAGTTTTCAGTGCAAATTCAAAACTATTTCATGGTCAGTCTTCTCACACTCTCAACTGATAAGCATTGTCTCACAGCAGAAAGCTGTGAGCTTTCTAACACTGAGAATCTAACATTAATTTTTAAGGAGAGAAATTAAAACTCAAATTGCAAAGCAAGCAGCAAGAAAAGGCATGCAAATGTTTCTGTGAACTCTTGTCCTCATGCTTCTGAGGATAGCCAATTAAAGATTCATAGGGCTGGTGTTTGAGAAAGTACTGCTTGAGATACCAGACATCACTTAAGCTCTGTTGGTGCTGACAGGTAGATCACAGATTAGTAATGAGTAATACACACCTACAAGATGTTGACCACTGACGTAAACAGGCCCCGAACCACATTTCAACCTCAAGACCACTGGTGGTGTGATCTCAAAGCCACCTAATGAAACCTAAGGAAAAAAACATTGTTATTTCTTCAAATGCTAAAGGCAAAGTGTGCTTAATGAAACCAAGAGCATCAACATCTGTAGACTCCAAGGCTAACACAGTTACTCCAAGCTTCATGTGACACAACAGTCTAGAAGTGCTTAGAGTAAAATCAGGGTTAATAAGCCACAGGAATTTACTACATTCTCACTGCTTGTCCTAATTAAAGCACACTTTCCAAAGCCAGACCAATCCACATTTGTTTCTACTCCTCTTGGCAGCAATGCCAATTTGCACATTACCTATCACACCTGCCCCCAGCATTGTGCAGTTCCTCCTGTACATCAGCAACACTGACTCAAATGACATTCCAGATGGCAGGAACGACAAGTAGGATGCCCTTCAACCAAGAAAGGGCAGCCATCATCTTTAGAATCTCTGAAGAGCTTGGGACCTGCAGGAAAACTACACTTTTCTTATTCCAGGCTCAAAGGAAGCAACACAGGCTACAAATGCACCTGCCTGCAAGTGCATACATTTGTATACAGAGATGACATGCATAATTACTCTCACTTCTTAAGAAAAATGTCCAATTCAAACAAGCCTATTATCTCCAGATCGCTGGAGTAAAGAAAAATGTCCAATTCAAACAAGCCTATTATCTCCAGATCGCTGGAGTAAGCCTACTAGGCACAAAAAAATATTCATTTAGCTTGTGTTTAGTATACATGCCAAAAAGGACACTTATCTGAACACACTGACCACTGTGCAGTTTCACTAAAATTCAGACAACCAAAACCTTTTCTGACTTGCCTTTCTCACCCAAGACCCGATTTATAGTAGATTTTTCCAAGTTCCTCTACTTACCGTAGGCTGCACTGACATTTTCAGGGATGCCAGTACTACTTTAATAGGGTTGCCTTCGTAGTCCAATGCTTCTGCTTCTACAACATGTAATTCATCTTTGGCCGCAGCCCCTAAAGTAACCTGTGAAGAACAGTGCACATTCTGAGAATTTCCTCAAATATTCTGAAGTCTTTAACACTACATTCACTGTATCATATTTCAAGACTGAAGTTTGTATTTCTGACTGGTTGTACAGCAGTACAAGCACGTGCCTAGAGGAAACAACTGCTGTCCCTACTAAAGAACCATAGAATCATGTTATAGAATGGTTTGGGTTGGAAAGGACCTTAAAGATCACCCAGTTCCACCCCTCCTACCCTGGACAGGGATGGAGCATCCACAGCTTCTCTGGGCAACATGTGCCAGTGCCTCACCACCCTCAGTAATTTTTTTTTTCCTTATATCTAACCTAAATCTGGCCTCTTCCAGTTTAAAGCCTTTACCCCTTGGTCTTATCACTACATGCCATCGACAGAAGTCCCTTCTCAGTTTTTGTGTAGGCCTTCATCCTTCCCCTTCCTGCCACTTTTCATCTGCCAACTTCTTCACTTTATTACATCACACGCTTTTTGCTTGCTTGACACTCAATAAGGAGTTGAGTCTTAACAACTGCTCAGTTCAGTACTGTCATTTATGCATTTGCCTTCTGCATAATTCACTGAGGACTGGGAGCTGCTGTCCCAGAGCATTTCAAAACTCAAGTGCCTGGATGCCTTACAGCGGGTACCAGTCTGGCACTTTCTGAAGACTGAAAAATCATAGCTGCAGGGAGGCAAACGAGTGACAGACATGGGACAGGTCTGAAATTCCAGTTCTCTGAACCTCCAGCATCTGAGTCAGGATTACATGCAAGAGGTGTGTCAACCAAGAATCCCCTGAGGTACTACAATTATGCCCAAGACTAGTGAACAAGGCTCCCTGTTTCCTTTCTCAATGCCCAAGAGAAGAAAGCTTTCCACCCTCCATGGAAGATGTGGGTGTAAAAACTTCAGGCAGAGGCACAGAACTCGAATTTCCCTTCTCCAGTAGCTGAGTTTTAGGCAGGCTGTCATGATCCAGACCAGACGTATCAGACTGAAGGCTGAGAAACGGGATATAGGATTCACTACTCCTAGCAGGCTGCTTTACTGTAAATTTAAAGAGGCGAAATTGCTGCTCTGATCTCACCTCTCAAATGGGTTAGCAACAAAGATGAATTGTTCAGCTGCTGGGACTACCCACTAGGACAAGAATTTAAGAGCATGCCCTCCACTCCCACATACTCCTGCCATGTGCACCAGTTGAAGCAACACTGTGGCACTTACTATTAACTTACTTACTGAGTGTCTGGCAAGTATCCATTCACATGCTTTAATTTCTACACTGAAGGAAGGCACGCTGGCAATAAGCAGGTAACGAAGCAGTAACCATCCCTCTTTATATTCTCAGCTAGTAAGACATCTGGAGAAACCCCCATGCCACCTTCTACCTCTACATGCACCAATCCTCCTCCCCTTTCACTTTTATCCTTTTTTCTCCCCACTTCTTTCTGCACCTCATACCAAGTCCATCGCCACATTTGTATCTTAAATGACATGTGCCAGTCAATCTTTATACATTCAGTCTTATCAGGTGCACAGATCTGCCACTGGGTATTTGCTACCTTCACACTATCCTCCAGCAACTCCTCCCTCTGCCTGCAGCTATGTCTAAGATCTTCCAAGCCTCTTTGATATTTCCAGAGTGTCATTTGTTATTTCAAGCCCCATTTCTCCTGTTTATCATATTCTTCCAAAAACAGGATCTTTGGATAAAGCCATATAACTCAAGTATCACTCAGTAACTAATTTCATCCACATGACAAGCATTCAGGTATAAGAAATATATTCATACAAACTTGTCCTATACGTACTGTACTGTTATATGCTTCCCTCAAAAGAAACTGTAATTAAGAATAAATTAGTCATTGTCAAGTCCAGGCTGTAATTTTCAAAATGCAAGGACTGAAGATACATGATTCATGAAACTGTAATGCCTGTATTGAAGTGTTACAAGTACCACTGTGAGCAAGTTTGGAGAGCATTATTATGCACATCTCCTGCAGGACGCAGTTCTGCTGTGGAAAGTAACTCACAATTATAAGACTCTTGTCTCCAGGTATCATCAAGGCACCTCTGTATATTTAAATAAACACAGTAATAAAGCATTAAGAGGTGCTACAACTCTCCAGTTCCCTGCCTGTGAAGTTGGGGCCTATTATCTTTCTGCTAACCCCAAGTAACATGCTCAGCCAAGAACAAAAGCCTCAAAACACTTCTCTGGGTTGCTGTTGCAGCAGAAAGATCTAAGGACTCATCCAAGAACTTTCAGTGCATAGGTCCTGTTTTCCAGGAGTGTCCTGCTCAGTGAGGAGCGTGGTAGATGAATCTAGTGAATGAAAAACAGCATTTCCCACTTACATCCTTAGAAAGGGCAACACTAAGGACAACAAAACAAAATATAAACCTTCCCTTGCCTCATTTAGATTTTGTTATTACTTGCTTTTGGAAAAAAGCACTGGAATTAAATTTAGAGAATATAAGGAAAAGCTTTCAAAATAGAATTACTAATAAAGTCTACTAGAGTGTGCCTATGCATGATTCCTACAAATCTATCCTCTTGCACTCCTGTATCATCTGAACTATTGCAGGTCGGTGTATATTCTGGCCCTTAATTCCGTTTATTATATATTTATTAATTGCTATGAATTAATTTTTAAACTTTTCCAGCCTTGCATTGCTTGCTGTAAAAGATGAAGCATCAGTAGACACTTCAAATTTTTTTTCAATACAGTAAATATTTCAAGTGACACAGTATGCTCCATTCCGAGTAAAAACAGCTTATTGCTTAACAGATTCACATAAAAACACTTACCACTAAAAGAAGCAGGTTTTAGGAAATAAATTTATATGTTAAGAAAACCTCATTCCTCATGACATCAGACATCACTGATTAAAAAAACAACCTAAAATGAGCAACTTAAAAAGAAAAAAATACTTGCCGTTCTCAAAGACAGCTGATGCTCATTCTCCTCATCATCTACTTTGAACTGATACTCCTTATCTGCTTTGAGCTCGCAGCCTGTGAAGAGACCATTTAATTATGCACACACCGCTTCGCTCAGACGCAGTTATTTGCTAACCGCTTGCTGTTTTAAAACTCGCTGCCGCAAGGCTCTGTGCTTGCACGGAAAGCCACCGGCACTCCGGGCACACAAGCAGAGAACACGCGGGGGCGGGGAAAACCCCCGGCGAGCCCGCGGCCTACTGCCGGCCACGCAGCTCCCCGCGTGGCCCTCGCCAGCCCACCCGCCGCCAGCCCACCCGCGCTCAGCATTCTCCGCGCCGCCCGGG
>JAAGAY010142743.1:0-37410 GCA_011801015.1 Ardeotis arabs
TCAAGCAAATTGGATTCCTTTTTTAAATTAAATAAATATTGATCTAGATAGGAGGGAAGCAGCAGACATATTGGGATTTTCAGAGGCTTTTAACAAAGTTTCACAGGATGTATTATTCTACACACTCTGCATAGACAGGTTAGGTAATAAATTATTAAGTCAGGTAAAGAACTGAGACCTGTTCCTGGAAGCTTCAAACTGTGAGAGTAATCCTTTCAGTTATAGTTGTGATTAGTTGTGGCAAAGTCAATAGGAAGACCCAGATGCGAAAGGCTTGCAGGAATAGAGAGATGAGCAAGAGTATTCATTTTTTCTTACACAGCAAACAATGAAGACAAGAGACAAATTTATTTTTGTGTCCAAAAGCAAGTAGTTACAGAGTTGGCTTTGTATTAACGTTTTCTTAATGATTTATATTATATGTTACCAGATTATGCTAAAATAGGGAGAATGGTTAAAATTTAGAAGGATTAAGTTGTTCACAGAACGATCCTGATCAGTTGGGTAAATGGATTATGAGATGCAATATGTCTATGCCAAGTGATGCAGCAGAGTAGAAGTAATAACAAAGCTAAGCGGAGTTTAAAATAGCAGCAGATTAGTTAATGTAGTATCAGGAGGGAGTTGACCTCTTGATACATCAATCTCTGAATACTTGATCTAGTGTGTGGTAACAGTGAGCAGCTGTTAGAGTCTTCTTTCAAGGGACATAAAGAGTCTAGGCATTAGATCAAGTTTGAAAAGTCTAGTTTATTTAAAATAAAGCATTAGGTAACTGGGACTGTGTGAGTTAGGCTGGGGGGAGAAGGGACTTGGAGACAAGGAGAGATAGACCAGATGGAGCTTATTTATAGAATGTTAGGAAGTGAAAGAGTTCAAGTGCATAAATCTGCAATCATTGGACAGACCAAAACTAAATGTTTAGGAGCAAGGGTCTGCTTGCTAAGAAGAGCTCAAAATCATACTCTTTCAGTGTGGTGAATGAGGCAAAGAGATTTACAGAAAGGGTAAAAGCTAACCCTTTTCTCTATTCCTCTTGAATATTTCCTTATGTTCATCTTCTTTATTGTCCCTTCTTTCTTAAACTCTTGCCTGAAAATGTCTCATTTAATACTACAAATTTGTCATTTCTCAGTGTTTCCTTAAAGAATATAATGTTAGCGCAGTAAGAGGAAGGTTCTGTGTGCTCTGTGCTGTGTAATTACTTACAGAACTTGTTATTAGCCAGCTTTACATTTAGGAATAACTGGCAGATTTTTCTAAGGGTCAGGAGGGAGTTTTTAATGCCTTCAAGGAGCATGTGTGGTTTTATTGTGATGCTACACAATTAACATTCAAATGATGGAGGAGCTAAAATTCACCTTCTGGAAAATGAGGGTTGGACTGAGCTTGGATACAGGCCCTTCTGCATTTAAAATGTGTATGTATGAAAGAAAGTGAAAACACCTGAAATTCCAGATTCTAAATCCAAGTAAGTTGCTATTCAGCAGATGCCAAGAAAACTTTCCCCAACATCTTTTAAGTAATGAAAGCAAAAAAAATCATTGTAGGTTTGTGTGTGTATTTGAAAGAGTTAATAAATCCATGATTAAGGAAATACATAGTGTATAGACTACTTTTCAGTAACAGAAAATGATAATACACGGTGACATGATGGTAGCAGAAGGCTGAGCATATGCACAAGTATATTATTTTCCATTCTTTGATAATAATAAGCCTTCTGTGACCATCTTTTGTTTGTTTTCATCTTGAAATATCTCTGCTCTCAAATCAGCAGGTGAACACAGTAGAAAGTTTAGCAGTGTTACATTCAAATGTACAGCACTGAATGCAAACTCATGAATTAAGGTGGATTTTATATGAAGGCAGATTTTAATGAAGGAAGTGCTAGCTGATAGGAGCCTTGTTGGACATTTCAGCCCAGCAATGCAGTAATGCAGATCAGATGTAAATATCATACATAATGGTGACCTATTGATCATTTAGCTGATGCTAACTTGCTTAGGCAGTGATTTGCAGAAGAGCGTTTTATTTTTGCTGGCTTCATTTCCCTTCCTGTTTTGCTTTCTCAAGAATGCTGTGAGGTTTATTATTAGCTGTTTTAGCCATGATGTCTTAAAAGATTTCATGCATATGCATTTACCAGAAGCATGTTGATTTTGATTTGTTATTCATAGATTGTAGGAGAGAGACCTTTTGGGTCACCTAATAAGCAGTTCATGTTTCATTAATTGGTTAAAGTTCATACAGCACTCTGACAATATTGAAGACTGTGCAGAACAAGAGCATAATGAAATAAGAAATTATCTGCTCTTCACATTTTGGCATAATAGGTTACAGAACCACCTACAACCTTCCCAGTACTGCCACGCGGATTAGTTAATAACTGGCTATCAAAGCAGAAAGGAGATCCTCTTTTTTAACATATTGCTTCAGGTACTCAGTGGCTTACTCATGTGAGTTACTTATTAGTGTCATGCTGATGGAAAGCAAGATGATCCTGCAGTAAAGCAGGAGGATGTGGGGTCAAGGTTGAGCCCTTGTGAATTAGGAGCTCTTGAAACATCCAGACATGGAGAAAGGGTTTGGACTGAAGTTCTTCCTGTTGCTAAATCCTCTGCCAGTAGAAAGGGCCAACTTTTTATTCTGCATGGGATTTGAACATGCAAAGCCGTCTGCACATTGGTCCAAATCCAAAATCCAGTGTCCTTTGGATCAAGCCAGATGGGATTAGCGAGAAATGTAAATTTGCAGGATGATTATGATGATGATTCTGCAGATTTTCTTTTCTATTGTGCTGGATAGACTTCCCTCTGTCCTTTCTTCCTTAAACACCTTCCTTCCTTAAAGCTTTAGTCATGAGTCACCCAGTCAAACTCTTTCTGGACTGATGGCTCAAATAAGCTAAGGAAGCACTTGAGCACTGCATCTGCTCTGGGCATCACTGCTGCTCTTGTAGAAGCTAAGGGTCAAACGCTGAAGTTGTGGACAAGCAAAACAGTCATTTATGTCAATGAGCAGATTTATTGTGAAGGAAGATGAAAGGGGAACTGAGTGAGATTGCAGGATATGTCAATGAAAGAGGGAAACTAAATATTTTATGTGTCACCCAAAACCTGAAGTTTCTAGGAGAGCACCGGAACAATAAACATTAACTTGAGTAGGACTGAGAGTCCTGCACTTGTCCAAAATTATGCAACAGTTGTAAAGGCAGCTACCAGAAAATGGGGGAAATATTCAGTAGATCACTTGGGACCCTGTATTAATTAGAAGCTACAATTAATATTTTTCAATAAAGTGAGAACAATGCTGTTGAAAATCAAGTAACAGTGCAGAGCAGACACCCACAGCAAAGGACTCCAGCCACTGTGATCCACACTTCATTACTAATTCCAAATAATTCGTGGCAATAAAATACCAACATGGAGGGTTATGAAACAGAAACCCACTCTGTCTTCAGTAGAAGAAACCTTCTGAATAAAACCGCAGGCTGGGTGTTTGGTGTGGCTTTCAACACTGCAAAAAGAAGTAAAGCTCAGGGTGTAGGAAAGTGAATCCCTGTATGGATTTTAAATGTCTCTCTCTTGGTGATGGTCATTTTTATTGCCGCTGAAAATCACACCTTTTTTGGAGCAGGGAGGGAGCCAGTGGTTCAAGTTTAAATGAGCTTTAACTACTGTCAAGTGCCCTAGAGGAATGTTTATCTAAGTCAGCCTTGGTCTCTGAGGATGTCTGTTTCTCTCTGCCATGGAAAACTTAGGGCTTCAGTGTCCTATCGCTTAATTTGATATGTTGCTATTTCAACTAAAATTGGCTAACCCATTTATTTGTAGTGATCACAGCACATACACTGATAGCACTGTGATGTAAGCGTTTTTCTTTTCCCGGTGACCCTTTCACTGTGCATCATCCAAGCCCCAGGAAGTGGCTGTAAAGTTCAGGCATAAGCCAGCAGTTGATGATACCCAACATCGTCAATAAGTTATCCACAGCCTCCCTTAAGTGTTTGCTTTAGCTGCAATGCATGGCATTTTAGAGAGAGATTTAGCTGATGTAATCAACTGAAAAAATAAATACACACACACATATATATAAAAATATAGTAAATTAGATTGAAACATAAATTTTGTTCCCAGTGAATTTCATGTTTAACAAAGACTATTTTCCCTGAACAAAGTGGCATTTAAGAACATTAAGTGCTTCAATGGTAGAGTACATATTTTTAGTACTTACCATGAGTATAGTATTATTTGAGAAAGAATAGTAGGGGTGGGGGGTTGTATTGGCAAAGGAGCATTGTGCCCTTTCTTGTATGATCCTGCAGTTGCAAATATCACTTCAGGGGACTCTCAATTTACATAATGCCTGCTAGGAAGGTAAAGCAAGAGAGCTTACTGATGGGGAAAAAAGGATTAAGTGGTGCGTCTCAGTCAAAACCTATTAGTGTCTTTTCTCCCCTTTATATCATTGGGTCGAGTCAAATTGAGCAGTCAAGCATGCCTGGAGGTGTGGCTGTCCTAGGATGATTGTGCCTGTAGAGTGATGTGCGTCTCTTGGAGGTGTCCTCATCCCATGACAGCAGTGGCTCAGTGGGTTGCTGTGTGCAAGTTGCAGATATCTCCCTCTCATAGATACATTATTTAAGCGTAGGGGAAACTGTCAATTCAGATCTGAATGTTTCCTTGCCCCTGCTCCCTCTGGGATGCTAAGCAGCTGCTCACAATGGTCCCCAAGGGAAACTGGTCCCCACTGCATCTGCTCCTCACGCAAACCCTTCGTTACTTCGCAGGGCTGCTCACTATGGAGTGGGAATCCACATTGTTCCTCCTCCCTCACTGTTTTGAGTGAGTCCAGCTTTTGGGATGACTTTTTGTATTCCTTTTAAAGCCATCTTGAGAAGTTTTAAGTCACACTGCTAAGAGATGCTTCATATTCCTCCTGCTATGTTTTTCTCTCTTGACTCAGCCTTCTTTCCTCTTCCTTGTGTGACCAGGCATGTCTCCTCTACACCCAGGTCAGGTTTATGGTCCATGCTCTGCCTTCTTACAGTCTAGGCTAGTCATCAGGGATGCTGACACTAGCCTTTCTCTGGGGTCGTACTACTGCAACTATATAATCTGTGGACGCAGGCAAGATAAGTTTGTAGGCAGATGAGTTTTGTTTTGATTTGGTTTTAATTAGATGAATGAGTATAGCTGGAAAATCTGGCAGGTTTTTAAACATGTGAGCTACTGTTTCAGACCTGAAGACAGACACATGCATTCAAAAATTTGTCTGATTTTTCCAGCTACGCTAATTGATCTAATAATTAATATTACCTTTTTTCTTGCAATTTTTGCCTTTCCTAATTTTTCTGTGTTTGACATATATCTGCCCCCACCCATCTACCTATGCTGGAAGAAGTAGAATTAAATGAGGAAGAACTGCACGAATGGGAATAACAAAATCGCACTGCGCTGACTGCTATGTATTTACGTGACTTCCCTCTACTGGTCTGAAGAGGAATATTTCAAATATACCCTGGCCTCATTTGGTAAAATTAATGGTTCTCACTTGGTCCAGGTGCTTGAAGTGGTTCTTCGCTCCTTGTTTCCACAAAGCTCTGGCTGGCAGTGTTTTGCACATTAGCTGAACTGGGAAATCCTCAGTGTCTCCAAGATATGCAGGAGAAATTAATTATGTGTTTGCAGAAGAGTTTAAAGGGAGCCATGAAAGAGGCAGGGAGCTGAAATAAAGGGAGGCGATAATATTAGACAAACAATAAATATCAGAAAACACATAACCTTTGTGGTACACTTAGAGGGGAGCTGCCTCACTATTCATCTGGAATAGCTCCACTAGCGAACAATGGATTTTAAAGTAGAATTATAAAGAAATCTCGCTACATACACACAAAATAAAGATCACTGTGTCAGTATTCAGAACTAGAGCACAATGTCCAGAATGTGTTTGGCAGCTCTGAGAGAGGACAGCCGAAATACCTGAGCTGTTTTTTCCTGAACCATGACCCAGCTGTCCTAAAGAGCAATTGAGAGCTCAGGGCTGCTCAGGATGTGCTGGCTGCTGCCACCATGCAGGCTGCACATGCTGCAGCAACACTACATCCGTTGCCATCTTTCCCTGGTGCATCATTTGTATATGCACAATAGGTTTGGCGTAGGATAAGCAGGAGTAGCTCTCCCTCCATTCTCCTATAGCTGGAAGAATCCTCGTTAAGTCAGCTCTACCATCGTTCTGAGATTTGGCAGGAAGCATGTGAATAAAGGAAAGAACTGAAAATCTGCGGATGAAGGAATCTACATGGACCGTATCCCAGAGTCTGTGAGAACCAGCTAATGAACAACTCCAATTACCTTTATAAATATCACGGATCTCGGGCAAACCCCCAGTGCCATGAAATGCAAAGGTAATACAAAAGCATTTGTAAGAAAGCAGGCCAATTTCCTCCCAGCTAATTGAGTTGCTGTTAAGCTACCAAAGTCCAATGCACTGAAGTCACACAAGTAGCTCAAATAGGTTTGTGTGGGAAATGCCAGTTGGATTTGAGGATAAGACAAATTATCTGTAATCATGCAGACCCACATAGAGTACGCCTGGACCTTTACATTTCAACAAAGCTTATCAATGGGGTGTTGAATCCCGCTTGGTCTTCAAAATTTGACAGAGTTGGAGCCATACTGGAGTGAAACCAGGAGAAACAAATGAGATTGACTCAACTGCTTTCAGTTACAGCGATGGAAGCTCATTGAAACAAATCTGTGTCAGCGTTAATATGCAGGCAAATCTGAATTAATATTTGAGAGGTAAGATGTCACATACCCTGATGAAACGAAAGGTGGTTTTGCTGAACTGACAGCTGAGCCAGGACTGTAATGCTGAGCAGGAAGAAATCAAACACGATCGCTTTTTGCAGAGTTTCAGCATTAGAGGATGAAGGCAAAGCACGAGACTGAGCTGCATAAGGGCAGATTCCCACCTGGTTAAAAATCTGATTTCAGTGGTCCATGTACCTAAAGAAAAGAGGATGGTATTAGTGTCTTAAATAATCTTGTGACATATAAGTAGAAATTGGCTTGGGCAGGAACGCTACTACAAAGATTGAAACCTGGCTAATGGACTGTGAACATTGGGCAATTGTTAACAGGAACATACGGGGCTGTGGCGAGGAGTTGTTTGGGGCACTGCAAGCAGTAATGCAAGGTTTGGCTTTATTTAATATCTTCATTAATGAGCTTGGAGAGGGTGCAGTCAGTGTGTTAATTAAACTAGCAGAAGATATTAAATTGGGAGGTATGTCAAAAAAACAGCCATTGCTATAGAAATAATGGAAAATAACCTGAGGAGGTTATAAATGTAGAGAGGAAATAACAAGGTGAGATGCAGCATAGGGAGAAAACAAAGCAATCGTGAGGAAAATAATTAAAAAACAGCCATTCAGAGGGTGGGAGATGCTTGGAAAGCAGTAACACTGTAAGAGACTGAAAGGAGTTAGCAGATGGCAAATTAGGCCCAGTTTTTACCTTTATTTCTATTTTCACTACTTTTTTTTTTTTTTCTCAGCACTGCAGTTACACCCTTGCAATTCTCAGTCTAAATGTGCTGCTGTGGGCTGGCACTAGGCCGCACGGCGTGTGCTGGTGATTCACCAGAACGAGCAGCTCTGAGGCCATCTGAAAACTCAGTGCTGCTTGCTCCAATACAGCTGCAACAAGGCAGTGAGAACCACCTTCTCAGGACAAACCTACAGCCGGTCCCTGTGGTCCCATCAGCGGAAGCCCAGTCTGGCCCAGTTGCTCTAGATGATCATCTGCACCCAATGTAGATTACTAAACTTGTTGTTTAGAAGGCAGTGGTTATACCTCTGGTGAGTTAGTCTGACTGCTAGAGCGTGCGTGAGGATAGGTGCTGTAGCTCAGCTCATGAGCCCCTGTAGTAACACTGCAGGACACGTGAGGGACCCAGCAAGAGCATGCACTGAAACATAGTAGTGCAGCAAGGAGACAGTTTGCATCTTCCCACACAGCTGAGATCATGTCTGCTATAGCCTGTGTACCAGCTATATTGGGAAGCAGCTGGGGGCAGCCCTGAATTCCTCTTTTGTGTCTGGACGCCACGTCATGGGTGTTGCCACCATCAAATTACTGGCAAGCAAGCTTTAGGCTAGACACCTGCACTTGGCAGTGGGAAGATTTCCATCAACTCCTTGGACTTCAGTTTCCAGTTCAGAAAAATACTTAGACCTGGATTTAGCTGTAAGCAGGGACTCACTTCAGCTTGTCTTGCTATTACATACAGTTCATTTTATCATCTTACTCATGTGCTTAAAGTCAGAGATGTGCCAAACCATCATTCTGACAATGGTCCTTTATGTTGCCAACTCTGAAGGGTTTTATAAGTTTAAAATGGTAGTAATATAACCTCACTCCCTCCTAAGTATAAAGATGAAATAGCTATTTTCAAACAGCTATAGAAAACTGTAGCTATTCATTTTCTTATAATTGAATGTTGGTTCCATTGTCAACCCGAGCACATCCACAGATGCTGCCATCATTTGGGGGTTGTTTAATTTATTTACCAATAACAGTGAACAAAGAATTTCCAGTCTAAAAATATGCTAAGCTTCCATCCAAAAAGAACATGCAATCATAAGTTTAGTGCCCCAGTGGGACTTTTTTGTACCTCTTTTTGAGAGGAAAAACCTTCTTGTATAGAAAATAGGTTCCTCATCTGTACATCTACACTTCTCTGTAAATCCTGCAAACAGCCTTATTGAATTCATCAGAAAAAAATCAGCACATAAACCCTGGCCACTGCTACCTTTGACTTCAGTGTAGGCAGAGCTCAAGAGATTTTATAAAAGCATCAGGTGAGATAGTTTGTTCAGTGTAAGACACTAAGCAAATTTTAAAGAAAGATCAGAAAGAAGAATCGTGAAAGTCTTTAAAAAATCACTCTTAGCTTGCAGTAAATACATGGGTCTCATAAGGTCTTTCTGGCAACTTTCATCTTTGCGGGGTCATTTGTAATGCATAGCTCGAGAGGCACAGCAGTGTTGTGGCATCCGGTGGATCAGAAGAAAGGGAGCGTGTGGGAGGCCGGACATCATTTATTTTCCTGGTGTCAGTTATTGCCAAAAGAGGTTATTTTAGCTGTATGGTTTATTTTGTTGAAATGTAATTATTATGCTAATTATTTCCAAATTTGCTGGTTAATTATAATTCTGAGTTCTCTCCCTTGGTACTTCCAGAGATGTACAAGCTGTGGGAAATGTTTCATAATATTAATATATTTCCACAACCCTAAGTCATTTGGCTAATGTTCCCAGAACACAAGAAGTAACATCCTTTAACAAGAAGGCCTGACTAGTTCCGTAAAACAGCTGAGCTGCATCGAAAAGGCATTTTGCTCAATCTCATTTCACTGCAAGAAACAAATGACTTGAAAGGAGCACAAAAGAAGCTAAATGTTGGAGCTTGGCTTCCTTACATCATTGCACAATTCCCTTATCCTCCCATTTTCCTGGGGGATGAGGGGGAGTAATGGCCATCCTACTGTTGCTACAGGAAATCTGTTCCATGCTGTTCCAAGGAAAACTGGAAGCACTACCTCAATTCTTTTAGGGTTAATTATGTGACTGAGTTCAGTGGGAATTTTGTCCCAGATTTTTGCAGAGGCAGGATGCAGGATGCACAAGGGCTTCATTTGGATATTGCTAAGGGGAATGGGTTGACTACAAGCTTGCTGTCTGCTACCCAGACTCTGCTTTTAGACCTTCACCTGTGTCCACAGTGCATCACCAGGGTTAACAGCGGTTGGAGGTTGTTACCCTTGGCTCTTAAGTGCTTGTGCTCACTTTGTGGAGAAAGAAAGGGGAAGTTTTTCTTTTTAGACACTGGGACGTTCAACATTACAAACAAACTTGCAAGATGGAAGCTTCCAACTGTGCAGTCCTGGCACAGGCGACACAGCCCTGATGAGTCATGCCCATTGGAAGGGTGCACACTGTGTTGTTCAGCCTCTTCAGAGTTAAAGTGGTGATGACTTAACCATAAATGCTAGATAGAGTGGTTTGAAGCTGCCCAGGAAGGTCACTTAACTTTTTCTTTCTTCTTTTTACCTTTTTAAAGAGGAAAGTGTTATGAGTGGGAGGTGGAAGAACTGAAATAACCCTGTCCTGGTTCCGGCTAGGATGGACTTAGTTTTCACCTGAGCTGGGAGAGGAGCTGGAGCTGGAGCTGGTGGCCCCTGTGGCTGGGGGACACAGCTGGGATAGGTTACTAATTAGCCAACAGCTGGGATAGGTTACCCAAATTAGCCAAAGGGCTGGTCCATACCATGGGACGCTAAGCTCAGTATATAAAGTGGGGATGGTGCTGAGGGGTAGATTTTGCTACTGGGGAGAGAGCTGGGCATCAGGATCCAGTGTGAGCTACTGTACTGTAAGTTATGTGCTTACGTATATTCTCTTATTGGTTTTGTTTCCCATCTCTGTTTACTCTTCCATTGCTGTTCTGTTAAACTGTTTTTGTCCCAACCCAGGAGTTTTGCCTTTCTTTCCTGATTCTTTTCCACATCCTGCTGTGGGGGCAGTGAGTGAGCGACTGTGTGGTATTTTAGCTGCTGAGTGGGGCTAAGCCATGACAAACCCCTGTTGACAGAGAAATAGCGGAGAAAACTGTGAGGCTGGGGAAAATTCTCCTTCTCACTGACTTCACAGGGACTGTGGTGCTGTGTAGCTGGTGAAGATTAACCTACAATGCTCTTGGGGAAACTTGTTGACTGTTCCCCTGTGCCACCCCTAAAAAAGAAAAGAAGGTCTGGAGCTCAAAGAGAACACTGAACTCCAGAAAGCTGAGTACTTTCTGCATGGGAAGACTGAAGAAATCTTGTCATTGCATATCACCCTATGGGAGCTACTTCATGGCCCTTGTTTTAGTATTAGATGTATGTATGTCAGATGCTTTTGGAAGCATCTTTTTCACTTTAGCTTCTCAAACACTATGGAATTCCTTTTAATTAGGAGTGAGGAGATGTTCATCCCCTTTTAAAATCAAGTTTTGAAATTTTTGTGATTGTTTATTGAAAATTGAAACATTTGATCTGTTTACGTGTGTAAGAAATGTTTATACAGCTTGTACATGCAGCTGTAGGATGGGAGCAGAACTGAAAGTTCCCTACTGTTGCACATGAAGATGTTTTGATACATCTGGGAGAATGTAAGCAAGTAGATCAGTGGATTATGACTTAATGATTTGGAGCAGAGGCAGAATTTGGGGGAGTAGTGGCAAGGCATTGCTGGAGAAAAAGTAACAAATGGAAAATCTGAATGATGACTTAGGCTAAAAATATCAATGGAGAAAGCTGAACAAAATTAAATGCATGCATATGGCACGATGCAGTCATGTTTAACACATCTGATGCTTGGCTCTGCCTTGAGAGAGACAGCCCGTGAGTGTGCGTCAGCGTTTTGGCTCCGGTATGAATAACAGAGGGCAGGGCAGCAGACAAGGTGGGATATCCGTAAACTTTCCTCTCAGACTCTTTGAGTTCTAACTAATTGCTAATACAATAGCAAGAGTGATAACAAATTGTTTATATGTTTCTATAAATATTTAATTACTCAGGATTCTGTTGTGCTTGGCATAGACATGCAATTCACTGGCGGCAAAACTGGACCTTTTGATTACTTGACAGCTCACATATAATGGAGAAAGCTGCTGCTGTTTTACATGGTCTTAAAACCATATCCATCCTGGTCCATCTGAAAACATCCCTGCTTGACAAAGCAGAGTTCCTGGGTCAGATGATAATTTATATATATGTCATGTATCAATGCAGGATAATAAAGGGTGTTTTAAAGAAAGCAGTTGAAGTTGTGCCTGCTTTTGAGTGATCCACTTGGTTGGGTTAGCGTGTGCTTGTGGCTTGCCTTCTGCTAACAGGCTCTTGAATTGAGGTTAGTGATGAACAGACCAGAAGAAACAAATGAGATCAAGTATGTCAGGATGGTATGGCTCTTACTGGAAGGGAGGAAGCAAATAAAAGTATTTGATGCCTGTTGAGTTTCTAGTTATTAGTTGAATGGAGCACTTTTTCTAAGCATATCCCACAGGATTAGCTCAGGGTCTGGCCTCACTTTTGCATGGGGAATATTGTGCTTGCACAACTACCAGAAGCTTCTTTCTTCTCAAGGCAGGATAGGACTAAAATGAGAGCCTGAAATAGGTTTCCCTCAGTGTTTGAAATACATTGTGTGTATGGCACAGAGATTTTGCACCAAGTGATGTTTCAGCAGTAGAAGTTCATCGAGGTTTTGGTCTTTTCTGATCCTGCTTACTGAGCAACCAGTCCTAAGAGGCTGTAGCTGCAGGCAAGGAGAGGCATTAGTGTTTGACATGGGAGGAAGCAGATAACAAGGGGAAAATACAGGTTGAGTATCAGGAAAATTGGCATCAGTAGGGTCTGGTGAGTGCTCAGGTGACTGACACATCTCCCTGAAGGGTGCAGGATGGTAGTGCAACAAAGACAAGTCTTTCTTCCTCCTCTAGAACATCTGCTGAGGGCAGCCTGAGCTCTAGTGCTCACTGCGCTGCTTTAGTCAGCCTAGTTACTGCAGCCACAGATAAGTCCCTGCAAAAGCACCGAAGGATTGTCCCTTCTAATACTTATTGGGTATTGTCTTCAGCAACCAATCCTTGGCCGTTGTAATATTTGGGACTTGGCTCAGAGATGGCTGAGGTGAGGAGGCACTTGTAGGAGTTGGGCTCTGTGTGAGGGTCTGGTCTGAGTTTTTGTGATCAACTGTAGTTGTGCAGGGGTGATGATTCTTGGCCTTTCCTGCTGGGACTGATAAATACTGGTGGGAACACCTGTTTTCATCCTCACAACAACTCCAGTGAGTTCAAGTTGTCAGGTGGCTTTGACCTTGATGGTATAACCCATGTAGCATTGGGGGAACATCTTCCAAAGAGAAAGTTGTTGGCCATCTCTTTACTGTCACAGCAAAGAATTGCAGGATGAGAACAAGGGTTAAAGCTCTGAGTAAAGCAGCACAGGAGCCCACCCAGAGAGATGTAACTGTGCACCTCTTCTCCTGCAGTGCATGCATGAGTATGTATGTGTACATCAGTAAAATTCACTGCTGCCTAATTTCCCTGCTTCAAAATATCAACCAATTCCTGGTGCCAAGCAACCTAATAATGTTTATTAAAATGAGACAGACAGTAAGTTTGCGTGGGGAAATCTTTAGGCAGTGCACATTGATCATGCTGATTTAGAACTGTACTGCCATCACAGTGTTTCCGGAGACAAATTCTTTGCAGCTAATTGCATTATAAATTCTGCTAAACCATTTTCATAAGGTGTTTCCCTAAGATATAAGCTCTCCATCGAAAATAAAACCAAAAAGAGCAAAGGAGCAGTTGGGTTTTTTTTTTTCCTAATTAAACATTATATGAAAGTAAGACAAGAGAGAGGAAAAAAAAAATGCAAATCGTGTTAATTAAATGCTAAGTCTGCTGTAAGGGGCTAGTTTTAAAAACTGTGGGACATGTTGAAACTCATACAGATTTCCCATCTGAAATCCAAAACAGTAGAGTCCTATGGCCTTTGTCCTCAGATCAAGATGGTCTTGAGCCATCCCAGGTCAGGATTTTGATGTTGCCAGATTTCAGAGGTGGTAATCCTGGCATGTCATGAATCTTAACCATCTTGAAAAGTGACCCAGATGAGGTGTGGATGGTGGACCCACCTTCAAGAGAGCCCAGGGAGTGCAGCAGTGAGAATCAGCCTTTTCCTCCTGCTATGGTGGACCGTAGCCGTGGGGTTACACTGTCAGCAGTGGGTATCCTGGACTAGAGACACCGATAGGAAAGAGCAGTCATCAACAGCTGGTATGAACATCCATGGTGTTCGCCAGAGAGCAGTTCCTCAAAATACTCAGTGGTGGTACTTAGCAAAGTGCGTTTTTACAGGGGATCTTGATCATTTTTATCAAGCTGGATCAGAAGACACTGAAGCAGAGAGCAGTTAATTGGATTTCCTGAGGAAGCATAGCAAGCAGTGGAGAACTGAGCCTGGCTTCCTTGTTTCCCAGCCTCCAGCACAAACCAGCAGACTGTATTTTAATATTTCTTAGGGTGACTGGGAGCAAAGCATGACATTTTTCCCTTCCATATTGAAGGGCCCAAGTTCTCATTCCCTGGCAGTATTTGTCACTTTGAGCATGCCCATACAAATTCTCTCCCTGGTTCCTGCAAGTGACATGCTATGAGCTTGTTTTAGAGAGTCCAGGCAGGGAGAGATCACAGACCCAAAGGAGGCTGGGCCACCTCCTGTTTTCATGTATGAGGTGTTTCAAGTAGTGCTCGTTTCCCAAGTAGTTCAGCTCGTTTCAGTAGTTCAGCAAGTGGGATATTTCTTTGCTGGGACACTTTTGCCATAAGAAAGCCTTTCTTCCTAATATCCTATATGAAACTGGGAGTTGCAGCTCCCAGGGTAGTTCTAGCTGTGAGCTTGCTATCGGATTAGAAGAAAGCATTTTCTTTTCTTCCTCCTCCTCTCCCCCTCCCCATGCAGTAAAATTACTCGATTACAAAGAAATTGGGAGATAAATGTACTGCCTGTGGTTTTGACTTGGTGCCTAGGGGTAGCTCTGACCATTTCAGCAGTCACAGCTGGGATGTGGCTAAGGCCTCGCCTTGCAGTGGAGCCTCAATGCCTGGAGTTTAGGTGGCTGGAGTTAGATGGGTCAAGTAAAGCTAATGGAGCTGGGTATTTCATGGACTTGAGCATTAGTTAATTAATTTTCATCTTGCCCTGAGCTGGGTCAGGTATGAGCTGTTTGTCTCAAGAAGGAACTGAGGTGAAGTTGTTCTCCCAGGACCATCAGGTTGTGGCAGAACAATTAGGTCCCAGGACTGGTTGCCTCGTTAGACCTCTCCATCTCTCTGCTGCAGACAGGAGAGACACTCATACCCTCTTTAAAGGTGCTGTGCCCCCATCATGGGGATGCTGTAGCAAATGTGCCTAGTGTTGACTCCCAAATCAAAGGAATACGTTCCCTGCATGACAATCCTTAAAGGTGCACGTAGGAGTGATAGACCAGAGATACATATAAGAAATTTAAGCCAAGAGCTAGTTGAAAAAACTGTCAGAAATGTTCCTCAGCCAAATTCACAGAAATCAGATTGCTATAAAGGAGAAAGCTTCATAAAGTTATTGCATGCCCCCAAAATGAGATTTTTATCCTTGTGCATAGATGATGGCTGGCATAGTAGTGGGCTTTCATTGGGTGGAGGGGGACATCTGCTTGCTGGTGGGAAAAGCAATAGCAATTCTTGCAAAAAGCAAAGAAGGGAGGGAAGAGGGGAGGGAGGAAAACCCCATTTCTATTTTTTTGTGGTAAAAGGGGCATTATGGTTCTCTCTTTTTTTTTTTTTTTTTAATGTTGTTGCCAACAATTGTTACGTGGTTGTTAAATATTTTTAAGTCATTTTAGTTTTTCCAAAAGTGACCATGATTTGTTACTTATACTGTAGCTTACAGAAGTGACACACTTAATATCGGGGGGTCCAAACCTGGATATCTACCAATGGAGATGGAGATCAGGTAAATGCACACCTGCTCTTCCAAAGCGAAAAAGCTGCTGTTTGGCAACTGGTTTGAGAGGGAGAGGCAGGCTAGAACATGAGCATTTTGGAAGAGATTAGATTGAGCGCTGCCATTAATCACCAAGTTTTGTGTAGGCCCAGCATGGTTTTGTGTGACAATAATGTTCAGACAACACGCCATCTCCCAGGAGACTCCGAGTCCCTGGAGAAGGCTCTGGGTTCTGGCCCTAGCAGTAGCTGAGCACAGGTCCATGGAAGGAGACCTGGCAGGAGCTGTGGTCCCCACCAGACTAGGCCCATAGCGAGTACAATGTACCGTCTTACTCTCCCAGCCGGAGGGAAGGCAGTGGTGGCTGCAGCAGAGACCATGATGGAGAAGGCAGGTGAGAGGGAGGTATCTGCAGGTAGAAAAGAGTACTTACATGGCACCAATGCCATGCCTGCCATTTCCTCTTCTCTTTTACAGACACTTAACAAGAACAACTTGATACCAGATGACAGGACCAACTTCTACCCGTTGCAGCAAACCAATGTGTACACGACAACCTATTATCCCAGTACACTGAATAAATACGACTACAGGTCCGAGGCCTCCCCTGGAAGGACCTTTACCAACAGCTGATGATGGACAGATCCTACGGGACTGGATCGCTTCCTATATGAATTTTTTTTAAATTGATTTTATGGACCAAATACTGGCCCAACCTCTAGATGTAAATATTGTACAGTAGGGTCTTTTTTTTTTTTCCTTTGGTTAATTGTATTTCTTGTAAACAGCACATCTCCTTACAAGGACAAAAATGCAAATGGACCATTCTGCAGAGCTTTTGTGGATATTTGGCTGGAGATGGCTCTTACTACTGCAACTGTTTGTGGCTGGAAGATCAACGTTGCTGTCCAAGGCCGACGTTGTCAAGGAGGTGGCTATATGCTGGGCTTGGTGGCCACCATGCAGCAGCACGCGACGCACGGGTGCACTCTAAGCAAGGCAAGAGGTGGCCTCCTGGGGCAAGGGTGCCTGGTGAGGAGCACCTTTCCTGAGACAGGGTAGCAGTGGTGCACTGGGTGACAAGCAGCTCATGAGACGGGCCGAGCGGGACTCCATCGTGCCAACAAGAAGAACGTTTTCTTTTTCTTTTCCTTTTTTATTTTTAATTTTTTTATGTTTCTGAAAAAAAAAAAAGTTACTTTCTAGGGCAGTGTTCCCTGTATCTTCTATAGAATCTTTTCATATTACAGGAAATACTCTCCACAGCCTTCTTTGGTAATACGCAGCTCAGCTGATGAGAAACAACACACAAACAAAGTGCATTACCCAAAGAAGCTTTCCAGAATGTTTCCAGTCTTAATTAAAAGAAAATTATACAGGCAGTGAGACACTGAGCAAAGTAAATGTTGGAATAACATCGGAGACATGAACTTGGAGTGCCTAACAAAGAAAGATGTTTATTTCACTGGAAAAAAAGATGTGATGATTGCTGCACAAGAGCCATGGGCTTTTTTCGTTCCTTTCTTGTTTTGGTTTTTTTTTGTTTGTTTGTTTGTTTCTGAGACAGTGTTAACTCTTTTTGTTCTAGCTTTGATCCTGATTGCATCTGCCAGGAAAGGCAACTTTAGGGGCCGTGCTCTTCTTGTGGGAAATCACCATGCTTTGGGCTAATTTTTCCTCCTTTTTTATTGTTGTTTTTTTTTGTTCATTTACTATCAAAAAGTGAATAATTCTGACTTTGCAGGGGGAGGGTATTTTTGTAAGGAATGTTTCCATAGTCTGACATGACCCAGAAAGTCTACTGCACATTCTTATAGCGTCTTCCAGTCAGTACTCTATGAAATAGCAACACAGCTGAGTAATGTGCATTGTTTGCCAGTGTTTCTTGAATTTTTCTGAACAAAAACAACCCAACAAACAAATGCTGCTGCAGCTATTGAAATAAATTGGGGTGGTAACATTATTAAATAGTATATCCGACCTTGAAATGTAATTTTGTGTATGTGTGTGACTGTGTCTGTAAGAACTGTGTTAGTTTGATGCAGAAGCCATGTTGTCTACAACCAGATGTTTGTCTGACATAATTGTTTGGCAAAAGGGAAACTTATTGCTGGTGCTTAATGTACAATTACATTCAATGTGTTAGCAACGTGAACAAGTTCACCGCTGTTATCATTCAGTGTTTCTAAATATTTATAATGAACTCCTGATGCTAAGGATTTTAGAGTGTCGCAATACTGAGCATGAGATAAAAGTACACCCCGAAACGTGCATGAGCTCCGTGTGGTCCCGAGCTTGGCTTTGTCGTCTGCATCTGACTCGAGCGATTGCCGTGCCCATGCTTGGCCATTGACTCGGCCGTGTTCCCAGCAGCCCTGTTTATCTTTGCTTTATTTCAGATTTCACTGTAAGCTGACACTGGTCGTTTCTCAGTGCTGTTCCTTTGCAGTCGCTTGTTTTGAAGCCTGGCTTGGGCTGTGTGCTCAGCTCTTTCATGTAGGCAGCTGGTAGGAAATGAAGAAAGACTGTGTTGCTCGTGACAGGTATATTGCTTTTCCTGTGAGGAAAAGCCAACATGGCTCTGTAAGCCTGTGTTACAGTGGTTTGACCAGAAGGCAAGAATAAAGTGGCCTCCCATTTTTAAATTACTTTCTTCAACTTCAGTTTGCAGTGATTGAAGGCTGTAGGGATATTTGTAATAAAGTGGGGTCATTAGCACTGCCATGAGGATGCCTTAGGACGTCATTTCCAGCTGCTGTTTTTCTTATTTGGTAGCTCATCCTGCTTCTGCTCTGGTCTCACTGAGTGAAACAGAGGGGAGAGAGGAAGGGAGAGAGAGAGAGGTGCCCTTAAGTAGGTGTACTTGCATTTGAAGCAGCGAGGTCAGAAGCTGATGCAGACCTCGAAGCTCTGTCTGAAGCAACCTGCTGCAGCCCTCCAGGCAGGCATAGCGGCTCGGCGCTGTAACTCTGCCTGGCAGCGTGGCCGAGGCGAGAGCGGCAGGAGTGAAGCAGGATTGCCAGGGACGCAGGTACCAGCACCTGCAGGAGCGCCCTTCCCAGGCCCCTAAACCCCCTTTGAGGAGTGATGCCTCGTGCTGTAACGAGTACACCCCGTCTTACTGAATTTCCACGTTCTTCTCAGCAACACTGAAAATCCTCACTTGTAGTAGTTCTAACAAGTATATAGCCCAGGGGTTGAAAATTATTACATTAGACTATCAGGATGGGATTTCCCAGCTTTAATTTACGTGAATCAGAAGAAAACATTGGCTCCTGAGATCACTCTAGCTGTAGTAAAATTAAAGCCATCTCTGAACTTCCCCTTCAGAAGATTCCCTGTATCAACACATCCTGCAATTACCATGCATGTGGTGGGCTTGCAGCTGGAGTTTGTGGGAGGATGCAAGTGAATCAAACCTTGCAATTATTTTAATTTTCTGTTTTTCCTTTCTTTTTCTTTTTTCCCCCTCCTGAAACATTTTTCCATTTTTGGCCTCACAGAATAAAACAATGTAAACCGATTTCCCCACCCCACCCCTTCCCCCACCCCCCCCAAAGTGCCACATAACAGCTGAAATTATTTAAATGCTCAGTTCACCGAGATAGGTCATTTCAGCCATTGCGCTCAGGAGGTGGATGTTTTGTAGGCTATTGGAGGGCAAATGCTTGGAGAGGGGTGCATGTGGTTATAGTTTCATCAAGACATTCCTTCTTAGCCATCCAAATGGATTCAGCCTTTTTCATATAATTGGTAATCACAGCAAGGGTCTGTAGACTCCATTCAAGCAGAAAGTAGAATCCAGGAGAGAGTGAAAGGAAGAAATCGGAATGCTTATTACTCAATTAATGTTTGCATGAGGGTGCAGTTCTTTAAGGACAGTGTTAATGTGGCGTGAGGCTTGCATTTTTTATGAGCTCTCTAATGCGTGGCAAGTTAATGACACCATGTACAGTGATATTCTTGCAATCCAGGTAATTCAGCAGCTTGATCATTGAGTCTGTAGCAGCTTGAATTGCTCCTGCAGCTGAATGTTAAACTTCCTAAATTTCCTATTCCTCAGGCCATCTTACAGGACGCTGGACATGCATGCAGTTTGGGAGCATTGCTTTCCAAAAGATGCCTCTTGTTGTGTGTATTTTTTTAATTTCACTTCTAAGACAGAGAATGGGAGCCCTGGGCAGTAGTTCCTATGTTGGTCTAGAGACACTGGCTCTCTGCAAACCCTTTGGATAGATTCAGGTATACAGGATGTACAATATGATGGAGATCTTGCAGCCAAGTATGTAGCGGAAGCATCTTTAGTGAGGCCGTTCTTTTGTTTTCCATGGAAGCGGCTGCCTTTCTCCCTCTAGAAGGGGTGAGTGTTACAGCGTTACCCAGGCTCTGTTGTGCCGTTGCTGTTGGGCTTTGCTTGATCGGCTGTCACCCACCAGAAATAACTCGTGCAGCTCACTAATGGCCAAACCACTTGAGGATCAAACCACAGCGTAAGAGGTGCTGTTGCTCTAAAGGTGCACGTGAGTGTTCAGCACGTGAGCCAGGGCTGCTCTTAAATAGGTGAACTATACAGATACTATAGGAGAAGAATGTGTATTGTCTTACCACCTCTGTTCCTAATGCCTTACATTCAGAAAATGAGATGGTTGGTTTGAAATCAACAGAGAGTGGGAATGGAGTCCATGTCTGATGCAGACAATTTGACACCTCCAGCGTTAATCTGATGTTAAGCCCACCTGGAGAGGAAATTGCTGTCCACTGAGACTGATTTATTCTTCATACCAAATGTAGTGGGGGAGAGTTATATATATATAAAATTATATATATATATAAAAATGTAAATGTAAAGTTTGTGTAACAGCTTACTTTTTTTTTTTGTAATAGCGTATACATCTATCAGTGGATAGATACAGTATATATTTATAATATATACACACACAATATATATATTTAGAAAAATGCCTGCAGAAGAAACTTAGAATAAGAAAGGCAGTGCTGGTATTCAAATTCCACAGGGACAAAGTGAAGAAAAAACCTGTACAAATCTAGCATCCTTTCCATTAGGTTTAAAAAATACACTTTTGAAATAAATGAAATATAATTTTTTAATTTAAAAGAAAATTGATTTTTCTAGTTGGAAATGCTGATTCTCCCCTAAATCACTCTGGTTAAGAATGATTAAGAATAAGATTCTTGTTACTGCTTATATTTTTCTGAATAAACCTCCCAAATCTCTTATGTGTATCACTCAATTGTTTTTGTAATTACAAGTAGGGAGTAATTCTGCAAAGAAGATTAAAATAGCAAGTAGGAGTAGCAAATATTGTACCATTAGGGGAAAAGACATCTATTAGAATGTGAAAAATGTCATCTTCCATGTTAAAGAAGTTAGGAACTGCTTTCTGAGTTATTAATCAGCATTATAACCCTTGCCTTATAGTCACACCAAGGAGGTTTTAGAACAAAATTTAGGAAAGAGGAACCCTGCAAACCCAAGGCTTTTGGTTTTCAGAAGTGACCACCAGGCTATGGAAGTCAGTCACCTGGTGCCCTGGGTGTCTCTGGAGCTTCCAGCATCAGTGGCCAAGGCTCTGTGTCTGTTCCTCGCCCTGTCACCCCCGCGAGCCAGCCTGTATGCACGGCAGGGCCGAGCACCCCTTGGAGCAGCCTGTAAATGGAGTCTGAAGGATTTATTTTTTTCCAGCAGTTCACTTTAATGCCCTGGTGACCAAGGGCCAAACTCGAACAGGGGAGACGTCCCCTTCAGCTTGTTAGGAGGGAACTTCAGGTGGCTTCAAGAGCAGATTTGGGATAGGTGAGTAAATCCACAAATTTTGATGCTGTCTGATTGCCAAAGCCTTTAAAACTGGACAGAAACCCCTCTGGAACTGGGTCCTTGTGGGGCTTATCCAGTCTCAGCCGTTCTGCCTGGAAATTCCTCCCTTGGGCCCTTTGGGAAATTCTAGTGTCTGCATTAGTCCTGGCTGGAGGAGCAAAACCAGCAACCCGCTATTTAGATAGCCGCAAATATGGGTGCTCAGTAGCATTCAGCACAAGTTTGAATCTTGAACTTCATTATTTTCCATTCTGCCTCCGGCCTCAGCTGCACATTCACCCTGCTATTCAAGAGGGTTCAGTGCTGTAGGAGCAGCATTTATCTTGCTGCAAGTCCCAGCCGTGATTTGGTTTTAAACAAATCTGATGGTGAAAAGTGTTAACACTGCACTCTAGTTCTGAAAGCTCAGTGAGTGGGGTGCTGTTAATTCGTGTGCCACGGACTCAAGCTGAGGTTGGTGTGGGTGGACCACTAATAACTGAAGCAAAAATGTTTTTAGTATCAAAATGTCAAACAATGTAAAAGCCAGCCTGCTGCATGATGGTGTGGTTTCCATCCGCACACAAACTCCTTACATGTTTCCAAGCCTGTGCATACGTAAAAGTGATGCAGGTAATTAGGAGCATTCCCACAGAGGAGGGTTTAGGGAGGATGAACGGTGTGTGAGATGGAAATGATGGGATTTAGCTTGTAATTGAGGTGGGAGAGTGACAGATGCAATACTGAATCTTGGATACATGGGAAATTATTATGCGAACACAGAATGCTTGCCCAAAACAGCAAAACCTGGAGAGTATTATTGGACTCTGTTGTGAAGGCACATCACCCTTCCTATGCAATCGAACTTGATGGTACTTTAGTATAAAGGTGACCTAGACTGTAATCACTGCCTTTAGACACTGTGAATTTTTTTTGGGTACTCTGTATTTTTATATATTGTACAATGTAAAGAATAATTCAGAAATAAAACAGACCAACCTGGCAAGCCTGTGAGTTATTACCCTTCTGTGGCTGATGCATGGTGGGGCCAGGGCTCACGAGTAGCGCTGGCAGGATGGGCCCAAGGGAAGGTGGAGTAGCTTCCTCCTGCTGTTGGTGGCCAAGGACAAGGCAAAACTCACTCAGCCACTTGTGTGGGGATGGGGAATTGCAGCATCCATCCTTCCTGCCTGTCTGCGCTCTGGCTGCATCCTGAGGCCCCAGTTTGAATTAGATTTGTCATGTGTGGTAGACTATGTGTGAACAGAATTGTGTCACTGAGTGTAACGCCAAAGTCTGTCGCTGCAACTCAGCTCCCCTCCCACACAAACCTGAATCCTGGAATACGGTTCCACACCAAACTTGGGGTGCACTTGAAAAATGGTCTTTCTGAGTGAAGTGCCCAGTGAGGTAAGATCAAATCTGTATGAAATTCAAGGTGCCAAATCCACATTCAGTTCTGCAGTACGCATCTCCCCTCTGCTCCCCAGCTCTCTGCCAAGTCTCCAAGGCCATAACTGCTCACTGTGCCAAAGAGACTGGCTGCAGCAAGCAAAAGAATGTACTCATCTTCTGCAGAGCCTTTCAGGTTACGTGCTCAGAGCCAGTGCAATCCTACTGCTGTTCCTTCTCAAGCCTTACATATTGATGTGAAAAGTTATAAAAAGCTGAGGGACACGTTTTGATTGAAGAATGATCGTAGTCTCGTATTGAAGAACGTTACAGCTCTTGTTGCATTTATTAATCAAAGTAAAGACCATGAAAAGTGACAGAGTCAGGAACATTTTAGTTTATGTTCCGATACAGCTCAAGACTTATATTGAAGTTGCATACAGAAAATTACACCATAATGTCGTAAAAAATAGATTGGATTACTAATAACCTGAAACGTGCTACACCTGCATACATAATACTTTAATCCTACTAAATCATAAGCTATCATTTGGGTGTTTTCATACTCTCAAGTGTGCATACAAGAATTTCTTCTCAATGCAGACCATTAAAAAGTAATTGAGAGGCACAAGATCAGTAAAAACAAACTTGCTGTGAATAAGATGGATTTTTTTTCCCAGTTAGTTTGCACTGTAACATGGGGAGGCCATTTCTGAATGGTTTTGTTTTGCATCAAGACACCCCTGCGTGTAATTAGACCCAAGTATCACGTTGGAACCTATTTCCAATTTCCTTTAAACCTGTCTACCGCAACATTTTTTTTCTAGTTGCTAATTCGATTCATTAACAGAACAATTTCACTCGTAGCCCCAGTGCATTTTGTTCTCTCGCCTTCACTACGCGTCCCAACTGTACCCTTTTTCCTCTTTAATCCTTAACTGTGTGTGGTAAACAGCAAAAACTTGGTTACCTTGCAGGTTCCTCATCGGCTTTTTATCACGCCGAAGCCTTTGGGCCATGCTGCTGAGCAGCACCCACTGCCCGTGGGATTTGCTGGGGGGCACCCGCGGCAGCGCGGGCCAACGTGGGGCCCTGGGCCAGGGTGCGGAGCTGTCTGCAGGGTCCACAGCACCACGGGCCCCCTCCAACCTGTCCTCAGCAGCACTTGTGGGGAGTGAGTACAAAACCTGAAGGAAAAGAAAAAAGCAGATGGAGCCCTGCGATTCATTTCTATGTGTTTCCTCCCAGCTCCCTGCAGTAAATGCTTCAGGGATGCCCTGAGCCAGATTCTGCAGTGACGAGCCTGTCCCAGCCCTGTCCTGCTGTATGAAGCCCTTTCACACGTGTTCTCCTCTCCATCAAGGGCTGGAAATGTCCATGGCTGGTGTGGCACTTGTGTGGGCAATGGCATGGCCAACAATCGGTGATACGGAGGAAAGGAGGGACAGGGAATTGCAGCCCAGCCCAGTTAATGTCAGTGCTGGTAAAAACACTGGAGCAGGAGCTGTAACCACCACTGAGCCGCTGAGCCGCTGCATATTGGCACCAGGGCGTTATCAAGAGCAAGTCGTGTCAGATCAAGCTAATTTCCTCCTCTGAACAGGCACCACGTCCTGCAGGTAGCACAGAAATAAGAAATATCCTGCAGCCTGATTTTTATGAAGGTTTTTCCACTCTTGTGTATGATCCTAATGCTGCTGGGAACTGCAACCCAGAACCCAGCACAGAGCAAGATCCTCCTCAAAAAATGTACAAGAGTCAACACTTTCTCCTGCAAAAACATCGCTTCTCATGACATCATCTCATGTGTTTTGTTTGATTGTTTGTGGTTTTTTTTTTCCCTTTTTTTTTTCTCACCCCCGCCCCCACTCCCGCCAAGGGTACAGCTGAGAGACCACACACTCTCAAACACACAGCTCAATTACCAAAAGCTTTGGGATTCATTAAAAATGCTGTTTTGCTAACAGCTGAAATGCATTTTGACATGGTTTGTTCTGCTCATTCATAAAAGGCCACTTGTGGTGTTGTCATTGCACTTTCTGTTTAAAAAGCTGAGTTTTAAATTAATTGAGAAGGTGGCAGATTTCAGCACTGTTTCCAAGAGACCAAAAAAAAAAAAAAAAAACCCCACCCAAAATCAAACCAAAGCAACCCAACTCCACTACACCACCCTCCAGCATGTGAGGTAAGGACAGACAATAAATTCCTTACATTGTCAGGAGTGGTGAGAATCAGGCCATGCAGGTGAGACATCAGCCCATGTGCCTGGACATCTCACACACATACAACCCGTCTTTGGTCAGATTTCAGCCCTTCAGTCTTCTTATGATTTCCCCTAAACAAACCATTTTGCTCTGAAGAAAGGACTGAAGGTAATTTTGTTGAGATAAAAACATAAAGCTGGCTCTCAGTAGCAGGGTAGACACTCGCCTTTTCCTGCTTTGCTGTGATGTGCTCATAGAGCAGGGTTTGTTTTGTGAGTTTTATCACTGTTTTTTTTTTTGTTTTGGGGTGTGTTTTTTTTTATAACTGCCCTTACGTTGACCATCTCATGACAGCAACACAGGCAGGTATAAGATTAGCTTGCGCTCATTTTCAAACCATAAAGATGACAAGGACATGTTGATGTGCCACACTCAGACACTGCCTGCATCCACTCCTCGCCTCCACACTGTGGGTCTGTACAGAAGATGGAAGATGCAACTCCTCGGGTCCTTGCACCAGCTGAAGCAGATCTGGCACCCAGCGAACACTTCCAGCTCCTTCTGGCTGTGGAGCTGTGCTGCAATGCTGTCATGCTTCAAAATAAGTTTTCTGGAAATTTTCAAGGTCGAACTTCACAGTTTATGAACCAGCAATTACCTGCAAGCAAAAAGCAGTCATGGTTTTCCATCACTCTGGAGACAGTGAGGTGTCTCCCAGACCCGGGGTTAGCATCGACCACAGCGACCAGCAACAAACTGCCAAGGTTCGATCCATCCAACCTTGCTGTATTCTTTCATTTTTAAACCTCCCATAGTTATTTCCTTGCTGTCGTGGAAATAATGGAGCCGGCAATGGATTACTCCCCTCTCAAGTGCAGGGTAATGAACAGCCATCAGCCACTTTTGATATTTCCATGATGTGAAGCATCAATGGCCACAGAGAAAACTGTCCCCATTTTTGCAGTACTTACTTACTTACTTAATTTACTGTCACGAGCAAGCAATCTCTACAAGAGAGCAGGCATAATGCTAATAATACACTTTTATTACCCTGGCAGGAGCCACATTATTGTCTTCTGTTTTCACATTTCTTAGCAACACCACTTTTTTGTTCATAGATTCCTTCATAGGAGCTCAGCTGAAATTATTTTTATGTTGTACCCAATTTACATGGTGACTTACATCAGCCTGTCCACGAGCGAGAGCCTTCCTTTCTGCCTGAAAGCCTGGCAATTACTGCTGTCTGCTGCTGATCCATCGCTTCTCTGAGACAACCCTCGCTGCCTGCCGGGGGCCACCCATCCCAGGCAGCTGCTCGGTCCCTGGCCATCCCCGCCATGCCGGGTGCTATCACAGCCAAGAATGGTCTGGAGCTAATGGATGCAGGCTCCTGGTCCCAGCATCACTCCTGTGCACCAGCACAGGTCCACAGTCCTGCCCCAGCTGAGATAAAAATCACCCTTGAGTGCCACATTGGTGTACAAGGCAGGATGAGCTGTGATGCTCTAGCATAAGCTGAGCTACTCTGAAACTCTCTCTCTCAAAAAAAAAAAATCTTTTCTGCACGTCAGCAACAGTTGAAGTCATTTCTGTTTGAGGCTGTGCTGGTTTAGCTCACACTGCTGCTGCTCATGTGCTCACCACAAACCCTTCAGAGCTGCCCACCGGAGATGCTCTTTTAGCACCAAAACTCAACTGCAAAGCTACGTCCACAGTCCCTACCGCCAGCCCTGCACTCAAAGGCAGGTTTAGGAGACCCTCAGGCAGAGGCTGAGATTCAGGATGCAGTGGGGTCCGTTTGTTGGCTGCCAGCGGTTGCTCTGCCTGTGCTCACCTGAGCCCCGCTCACTGGGGTCCCACAGAGGCAGCGCATCCCCATGTACTGTCCATGGGAAGCTTGCATTCCGAAGAGTTAAGGTGGGTTTTGTAGCCCTTAGCCAAGGATGACTTCATTGGGCCTGCACCAGGAGAGGAGAGCGTGCTGCTCCTGGCAGCTTGCATGAGGAGTCCTGGCATGGTGCACACTCTGGGGCTTCCCCTCTGCCTGCTCCAGCCCAAGTTGTAGAGAGGAAAAAAAAAAAGGGGGGGGACACCCCAAAAAACAACCACAAAACCCTGGTTGCAAGTTTGTGTTCATATGGCAGTGCATGCTCTTCCCCAGCATCAGCATCCCCCAGCACTGGGCTGCAGCCCAGAGATGCCAGAACACCCATGGCTGGCATCTACCAGTGGCCCTGATTATCTCCCCAGACTCTGCTGCTCCAGTGGCCAATAGACACAGGGTATTTGTGAGCAGCTCCACCACATCTGGGCATATCTGGACATAACACCAGCACCCAGTCCCACTGCTGCCGCAGTGGGTGGAGAGGAAGCCAGCAGCAAGCACCCAGCACGGATGGAGGCTCAGGAAAGAGAGAATAGATGTCATTTATATGCCAGGGAGACAGCAGAGTTCAACAGCAGCAAAGGTGCAATAGAAACCAGGTTAAAAAAAAAGAAAAAAAATCTTTCTTTGAGAAAGGATGAGCACAGAAGGTTCACTAACGCACCAAACTATAGCAGGGATCTGAGATGGACCAGAGATCTGCGATGGGGGATGGATCAGCTCTCATCCCCTCAAGGACGGAGATTTCCGTAACACTGCAAAGATAAATACGACCGGGAACTGTATCATCAGAGGAGCCGCAAGCTCCCATATATAGCCTGGAAAGAGGCTGTTGCTAAGAATAGTGGGGCCCAGATATTCCACGCTACGAGAGCTGACAGATTTCTCCCCAGCACTAATAGGATGTCAGGCTATTTTAAAGTTGCCCTGCTAAGTAGTCAGGGTGTTATGGAAGAGCTGGTCCTAGAAAATAAACATGGATCAAGAGATCCTGGGTAAACTGGTTTCAATTAAACGCAGAATAAACACAAGGAAGGTTATTGTGGTGGTTTACCAAGGGTCTCCTTTCCAAAACCCAAATGGAGATATTAACAGTGGCAACCAGCAAAATCAACTGGCTTGCAACATCCCCAGTGGTGAGCTCGGATGAGGCAGAGCGGGAAACAGTCGGGACGGCGTTGGGGGCAGCGGGGGCTGCTGCTTGTGGGGTCCCTCTACCCTAGGCCACCCCCAGTGTCCCTCCGTCTGCAGGGACCCTCGTTCCAACAGCAGTGCCAGACCCCCACCCTAAAATCCCACTGAAAGCAATGGAAATCTTTCTCTTGGCTGCTTTGGACCTTCATTTAGACTAAGCAACGCCTATGTTGTAGCAGTATCTGCAGTGTTTTTCAGCTATATTAGAGCAGAAATAAACTATTCTCTTGCTTTTTTTTTAAATTTAAATTAATGAACAGTGATGACAGCACATCTGAGTAACTTCTTTAATGTGCAACAACCAGTACGAAAAGTAACACGCACTTCATGGCCAGATTCCAGTTTTAAAAAGAAATGACACCGTGGATGTGTGATGTTGACAAGTATATAGTGGTTTCAACATTATTTTCTTAAAAATAAAAATACATCACATCAGATTATCACATACAAAAAGTAGAATTTGCCTTAAAATAAAATTCTATTAAATCATTTAAAAAATTACAAAAGTAAAATGCATACAAACTCCAGTAAAATTGAACAGTCCTACAGGTCGAGGATAGTTTACAAAGATGTTCTCCAACATGTAAAACCCTCTCCTTCCTCCCTATGTTCATGCAGTTCAAAAACCCCAACTGTTTGGTGCGTCACCGTAATTAAAAGCTTTTTTTTTCCACCTTATCAAGTATTTCTTTCTAAAATGCACAGTGGAAGACATTAAACGTGGTAGGGGAAAAAGGGATTTTAATCTAGCAAATATCAGAGGCAGAGAAAATAAATGTATCTGGAAAATACATCATTCTCCTGGAGGAGCAGCAGTGGGTGGCCGTTCATCCTGCGGCTCTGCCGGGCCCGCTCAGCCCAGGGGATGGGCCGGAGCAGAAGGATTTGGGCAGGCAGGGGCCGGGGCCAGGGACCCAACTCTGTTTCGCATCGTGGCTTTGATTGCACATCCAGGGCATCCAGAGAGCTGGATCCAGCCCGGGGCACCGCACGCCTCGACCGCCCCAGGCAAACCGGCTTGCCCAGCATCCCTTCCCTACATTACCATTTCCCACCAGTTTGCCAGTGCAACCTGTCCTGCCAGAGGGGCTTTCTCTCCATGCAGTACGTACTCCCTGTGCCTCACAGATTACGCTGGCCAGGCAGAGAAATCCAGGGTCCACGCTCTCCCCAGAAGTCTCAGGGCTGAGGACACCCAGCCCATTAAACAGGGCATTTCTCAGGCCCAGCTCCAGTCTTTGTCCCTCAGAGGATCCCACAGCGCTTCCCAGCCCCAGCCACAGCATGTCTCTGTCTGGGGAGGGACTTGGGGCATCCCCCTCCTCTTTTATAGGGGGATCCTATAAACCGCCCCCTGCCAACATTTTCCTCATGTAGCAATGCAAAGTGAGTGCAACAAGTCTGTCCAGGTGTAACAAGCAGAGAAATCGCGTGGGGGACGCCCGTGGGGTGAGAGACCGGGGAAGCGAAAGCTGCTACTGCAGAGAGCCAGTCCCACCTGCCTTCTTGAAAACCAGCGCCTCCATGCTGCGTGCCACAGCTGTTCCTGCAGCACAAATTGTGTCACAAACATAAAACAAAGGTCAGCACCTCATCCTTGAGGAAGTAAAAAATGATACTGCTAAAACCGGGCTGCAGAAGAGATCCCTCCTGCGCAAATAACCCAGGCACCCACCAGCATTGCAACTTCTGGGCATCCTGGCTGCCACGCTTCCCTTCTCTCCCTCTGCCCCATCTCTGCCTGCCCAGCCCGGGCACGAAGCTTCCGCAGGGCTGCTGGGGGTTGAGCCGGGGCAGGAGGAGCGGGGCCATGCCCCCGGTGGGCACCAATTGCTCCAAACACACTGCGATCCCAAGTAAAAGGCAGGAGCCAGCACATCCGTGCAAATATTTGCTTTTGCTTGTCAAATCTTTGGAGAGAGTTACATTTCTTCCTCTATTTATTAGTTTCGTCTGTCTTGAAACACGAACTGCAGAAATTAAAAGCAGATTGAGAGCATCTTCTGACTTGACTGGCTCTGCCGCCTCCTCTGTGGCCATTCTCCTCCGCCGTCTGAGATGACGCTCCCGGAGGAAGCGAGGCCAGCAGCCCTGTGCCAGCAACAACCCACCTGGCAGCAGTACCGGCTGCAGGGAGATGAGCGAAGCTGTGCTGGTAGTTATGCTTGTCACACACAACGGAGTAAGCCTGGAGGCTGTCTCTCCGTCGGAAGGGAGGCAGCAACCACCACCAGGTTGGAAGCTGAAGAAGTTGTTCTTGTTCATTTTGGCAGGGTCAGCGTTCAGCCTTGTGTGACGGTGCATCCCCGCTCCTCTTCCCCGGCACTTTAACACCACCAAGAACAGCGGCACGAACACCAAATACCAAACAGTCCCAAATACTAACGTATGCCTTCATACCAGTGTAGCAGTTGTCTTCCCAAATTATTAGTGATCCAGACTTAATCCAAAAGAAAAACCCTCAAAACTTCTGAAACATAAAACCACCTCTGACATAGATAGGTATTAATATTTGCAAGTGACCCAACAGAATAAATGAAGATGAAAAATTAAACCCCTGTTGTCATAGCCTTACAGGACAGTTATATCCACTGTGCAAACTGCGCAATTCCCGTTCATATTTCAGTCACTCCTCACAACTACACAGCCCTTCCCTTTCTAGCCCATGTATGTGTATCAATCAACTCAGCTTGCTTATATGACAGCGTAAGGCAGTCACTCGCTAAGTTTACTGTAGAATAAGCCAGGCATTAACATCTCTGTCACCACAAAACTTCAAATTTTATACAGATTTGATAAACTCAACACAGAGTTGAAACGCCTCCTGGAAAGCCCCCTCCCCTAACTCAGTCCTGGTGCTCCCCGCAGTTACCAGTGTCAACACCGATGCAGCCTGGGGTTTTCCAGCTCCCCCCAAGACTGAAGACATCCCACTCCCATCCATTTTGGCGCTGTCAGATGGTTGGGAATAACTCATGCTGCTGTGAACCTGAATACGTAACATGCATGGTACCTATCAGCGTGGCCTCTCCAGGTGGGGCAGCTAAAATTATAAGCTTCATGCAAATTACAGTCTGCTCGTAACAGACTATCTGCTCACATATGTGCAAAATCCTTTGGGTCTGCGCTTTCTTCCAGCTTGCATGGTTTTCTAATAAAACTATTTTAATGCATATTAAGTACATCGTTGGCCAACCCATCCCTCTCAACTTGGCTGGGAGGACAGCAGCTCTTCTCCATATCTCCTGCAGGGAGCCTGGCTCAGGGGAGCCGGCGGCCACGGGGGAAGGTGAAGGAATCAAAAGGAAATTAATGCAGTGAAGAGAGTAAACAGTGCCGTAAGTGCAGCCTACATCTACTAACCCTGAGCTTCCTCATCAGCAGCATGAAAGCTAGCGCAGCTCCGCAGCTCACCAGGAGAAAAGCCGGCAGCGCTGGAAGCTGAACTGGGAGTTGTTACTGAACCAAGCAGAAACCTGAGGAGCAGCCCAAACTTAAAATGAAGAACTACTAAAAGGAGAGCAGTCGTTATCAAGCATCCTTTCTAGAATTTTCAATATAAAACTTAGCACAATTATTTGTATTTTAGGAGGCTCTGCACCACTGGGAAAAAATGTTCTTCAGGGCTGTGAACTTACGGGCCGTGAAAAGCAGCAAATATTGTAACTTCCCAGGGCACCTTCCTCTGCTGGCAAGTCACAGGCCAAGCACCAGCCACCACCAGCTACTCTGTGGCAGTGCAAGGAAACGCCTCATGTAGAGAAAAAAAAAATTCTGTTATTGCTGATTCAGAAGTTAGAGACACTTAGAACTTCCACTTATTAACAAAAGAAATATTAACTGGTTTAAGCCTGTTCTGCAGTACTGCTATTTGTATCAGCATTGCTTCAGGCTCTCCCTGCGGTCTCAAACTCTAACTTGCAATAAAGTGCAGTTATCCTGACAGCTTGGACGCTTGGTAAATCCAAAGGTGGACCTAGTGATAACCCATATCAAAAAAACATTCCCACAGGTTCAGCTAGGTTCCTGGCATGAAATGGGCTGCTCCTCCAGAGAAGGATGCTGCTGCTGGGCACAGATACAGATAAAATATTTTTCAGAGATCTCAGCAAGCACATTTGCAATCCTCATCTCTGTCCTAAGCCAGACTTGCTAATCCAATAAAATCCTAAAGCCTGAACAGCAGGTGCGTGGAATGCAGCGGTGTCCTGCACAACTTCAATTAATTTGGGAGTGATCCTTTGGTTTTCACTCAGGCAGATTTCCATCAGACCTGCTGGGAACTCTGGTTGAGCCCTGACTGCAGAGCAGTGCCTGCAAGCCCAGGGTAGGTCTCCAGCAGAGCCCTGTCGTGCTGCTCAGCTCTGGGTAACGCCTCTATTTTGGTGCAGAGGCATCGAGGGCTGTAATTAAGACCACACAGTACAGTGCCTAAGACAGACACAGAAACTTCTACCAAAACATCAGAGTTCAGGAGAGCAGTGAGCAATTCACACCAACTCAAAAAAACCCACAACCAGGGTTTAAAACAAGATGTTCACCCTTCTCCCCTGGCTGTATGGAGAGTCTGCATCTGGCAGTGCTGACAGATGCTGTGAATTGTTTGATGCTTTCTGGAACAGAGGCAGAATAGGTTATAGTCTGAATACTGCCTGAAGTGCTTCTCCATCTTAAAATAGTCAGGACAGTGAAAGGATTAGAAATCTCTGTCACTCGGGACAGTGCCCGAGCTGTGCAATTTTAATCTTAATATAGCTACAGTAAATTGCGGAAGCAGAGCTCCGACGAGCCATCCGAGCTTGCAGCTCTGCCATGACAATGCAACTCCAATCAGACTCTTGGCAAGCAATCCTTGGTTTCAGAAGACAATAGGTAGCAGCAGCTACTGGATACTGAAACTATTCCAGGCACTAAAACATAGTAAAAAAGCTGGACAGTTAATACCATTCATCTGAAAAACAGTAAGAGGATGATGCCAGTGGTTCTGAATGCGCTGGTGAGATTGATTTAGTTATCCCAGTGTGGGTTAGCTCCATTTCTACAGAGCCTGCCTCAAGACAGAGATCATTTAGTGGCCGATAGAGGCAATGAGCTGAGTCAATTTTCTGTTACTACAATAAATACATCCATTTCTCTGCAAAGGTAAAAGCAGGGAACAGCTTGTTTTATTTTACTGCACAGATGCACTCCTGAGTTGAAGGTATCAGTGGCATATTCCCTCCGCAGAAGGAGAGCAGACAGAACGAACCGATCCGTGTCCCAACGGCAGCGCTCAGCTCAGGGTTTATTCAAGTGAGTTTACAGCGTCGGTGTCACCCCAGGGTGGCAGGGAAGAGCCCCGCACAGGAGCAAAGGGCATTTGATTCAAACTTCTACAGACGCAGAACCCTGCACACCCGTCTCCTCCAACATGCACACACACCTCCTGCGATAAAATTGCTACAGTAGGAAACCATTCACCCCCTGAAAAAAATTCATGTCACAGACAGTGTATGTTTGCATTTCCATTCGCGGCAGTGACTGGTTTAGTTACAAACAGTAGCAGACCACCATCCAGAGACATGATGACTTAAAATAAACCTATGTAAACACATACCCTTATATAACTTATATATACTGAAGATATATATAAGTTTTATTTGTGTGTACATAGATATAAATACGCACGCACACACACAAACACACACCCCTAACAAAGCACAGAACACACACATGGAAATACTGTAAATGATGCTGAACTGTAATCTAAGAATATAATTAAGAAATTATTAGCAGGTTTAAAATTGAGTTTAAAAACTATTCAAAGTGTCTTTAATATTTATGTTCAAGTAAGGGCCAGAACGACCACAGATTAGTACTGATAAAAAGAGCTGGCATTGTATTTCCCATATTATGCCAAAACTCATGAGTTATTTCTCATTGTCATTTCGCCATCAGGGCACCTCATCAACTAGAAAGATTTCTTTTAGGAAACGGTGATTTTTTTAAGACTTGAGTTAACAAACAGTATTGTTTAGGCACCCTCAATCATAAAACGCACCCCTTAGAGTATGAGAAGAAAAGCAGTGGGACTCAGACATCCACACCCACAGTACTCAGTGGCACAAACAGGTCTTCACAGTAAAAAAGGTAGTACTGGAGACAGGGCATGGAAAGGTGACACAGTGATGGCCTTTAAAACAGCAACATGTACCAAGAGTGACTCTTCTGAGACACCACAGGTGCTCCGTGTTCAGGAGACAGAGAACCATGGTGGTATTTCAGAGGCGACTGCAGGTGCAAGCTGGGCTTCAGTGGCAGCTAATGCTATGGTTTAGATGTGCTCCAGGGTGATAAACACTTCTAACAACACTGCGAGGATTGTTTGGGATATTTAGTATGGCTAAAAACCCTGGTACCAGCGTCTTATATCAGAAATCACTTTATGAGAATGTAAATGTAGTGTACAAGCACCAAATCGTTTTAGCTTAACCGTTAAATGGACACTCACTACATAAATGAGTAGCTATTTAAAAGAGGTCTTCAGAAAAAAAGATTTGATTTTTTAAAAATCTTTTTTCCCTCCTCTCTTTTTGTTAAGATTATTCACTATTTCTGTTCTGATAGAAGACTGAAGATTGCTGGTACCCTGGTGTCTACAACCTTGAGTCGGCACACGCGCACACACACACACAACTGCACACCTCACTGCTACATCAATAGTCTTTTAAATAGAGAGCCCTAGCTCTGACTCTGGGACCTGTACATCAGATATATTCTCTTTGTGCATTTCAGCATCATTAACACCACTCAAGTTCCACATTTACCACAAATCAAGGTGGTCTTGAATCTAAGAACAGCCTGTCCCTCACCCTTTCTAATAAAGCCACAATTAAGTCTTGTGATTTCTTTGTTTTTTTCCGCTGTTCAGCCGTGCAAATCCAGGCAGACGTGCAGGCAGCAAAGCTGACTTCCAGTCTCTTCCAACCCCTCACCAGTCTGGCGTTATCACACAGAGACAACGACATCGAGATAGAGTCTGTCGTAGGACTCACGGAAGCACAGGATGAGGAGCAGGCTGAGCAGACACGATCCTGGCAGGCACCAGTTGAACCAAGAAAACTCTGTAAAACAGAAAACAGACCCAACACCTCAGAGCTATCAAACATGTTTGGTGTTTAAAGTGACTAAAACTTTGATTGACGGCAGGTCTGAAGGATATTGCTGTGTTCTGAACAAAATCCTGACAGTTCTCAATCGACAGATGGTTAACATGGTCTATAAGACTTCTCCATGGACATCTTATGTATATATAAAGTTTATGGGTTTTTTTTATATAAATATCTATATCTATATATATAGATATATATAAAAACAATGTCTCCAGCTAATGTTAATCCTCCTTATTCAACTTGTCAATGGAGAGAATGCGGGGCGAAAAAAAGTCTATCATTGCTAATGGAGAATAAACCACTTCTGAAGACTTTACTCATTAGTTCTTTGATTTCCATGGATTGAAAACTAAAACAAATTAAAAGCCTATGAAAAAAGCAGGATTTGATTTTTGAATCTAACCTGCTACATAGTAAAAGGAGGGAAAACTAATTCCGCAGAAGAACCTTGCAGGTAACACGATCAATTAAATTTAAAACTAGTTGCACAAACAGCTCCTCAGAAGCCTCTTTTTAGCTGTTAGACATAATGTACTGCTCTTAAAAGCCTGTGTTCAACATTCAAGAAATCCTATCATCTGATATTTGACTACTATTTCGCGGTTTTATTTAGGTCTTTTTTTTTTTTTTAAAGTAGTGCACCATAATTTGCTTTTTTAAATATCAGTCAATTTACTGAAGAAACATTAATTTTACTGGAGACGGTGTTTTTTTATTTTGGTTTTTTTTATGTTTCCTTTACTTTTATTTTTTTTTATCTCTACAGAATCTAGACTCTCCCTCAAGGTCTGAGTTAATCAGAAGCAAGACTGCAGCACTGCTACTTTCTTAAATCTGTCATTTATATTGCTAAAAGAAAAAGCACAATCCATATTACACAATGTAAAGGACAAAAGTCAGAAAGGCTAAAAAACCAGCCTTCCAAAACCAGTAACCTTCAACAACACCCTCTCTCACCCACCAAAAACCCTTACAGATTTGTTTAGGTAGTAATCTTATTAAAAACTTAGTAAAATTTTCCTAAGCTTGGAGAAGACCATGTTCTGTGATGCCAGAAGTCAATAGTCAAATAAATGCTTTGCTATTATTTTCCTTATAATAATCTTGCTTCATTGGATTAAATAGATTTTACATCAAAATATCCTAAAAGGCCAAAATCAACTTGTGAATCCTTCATGTCTTTTGTAACCCAGAATTTGTGACAGCACTGGCGGTGCGTGCTAACACATCGATCGCATGATGCTAACGGTCAATTTACTTTTGTTTTTCCCTTGGAAGCCTCTGTAGAAAAGGCGAAGGAAATTGCATCCAGAGGCTGCAGCTTTGGGTCTCAGGGCACAGCACTAGCAGGGAGGCTGAGCTTTAGAAAGGCTGACATCTCCACCGTGCTAGCTGGACCAAAATCTTCAGTGCACTGGAAAGTTTCCAGAGCTTGGCTCTTTCACAGCCTTTGCAATATCAGAGTAAAAGGAGAAAAAAGAGAAATCCAAATTAAAACTACTAAAGATTTGGCCTAAAAAGCAAGACCAAGGGAATAAGATGAATTTGACTGAGCTCTGGTTTATCTGTAAACTTCTCAAAAGCCATTAGAGGATGTATTTGAATCAAGTGAAAGACAAATGTTTCAGATCGTTATCTACCACCTTCTAAAGGAATTTGTTTTAGCACCCACTGGCATTGATCCCCCCAGCGATGACATGTGCTCTCGCATTTTCGATAATTTGTGAAACTGCATCACAGAGAATGGATCATCCTAAGCACAAATTATTTTAATTTTTTTTTCTCCTTTGAAGAAATAAGAAAAATATTCCAAGTGCATGGAAATAACAACTTGGGGTTTATCCTTATCTGCATTTAGCAATAGCTGCTAGGGAAAAAAAAAATATTAGGGACAAAAAAGGCCCCAAATATCTATTTATGAGGGAACAAGTTCACTTTATTATAATTCTTCAGTCAGAAGTGAGGCACTGTATCTCCATCCTCAATTATTAAGTAATTCCAACATTGGATTGTTACTCTAAAAAAATGCTGAAAAAATTCTCAGAATATTCTGTGTAATCTTTTTAACTCAGGTGTTAAGCATTGGAAATAACAGCATATGTGAACAGAGTTCACACCAATTAATATTAATCATTAAAGCATTCTTTAAAATGTAAAGACTAAATACCA
>JAAGAY010142744.1:5361-40155 GCA_011801015.1 Ardeotis arabs
AAGGAGAATCAGGAGAGAAAAGAAGACAAAATTCATGGCTTAAGATAAAAGCAATTTAAGAGAACAACAGATGAAAAGAAAATAGAGATGGAAAACAAAACAAAGAACAAACAAACAAACCAAACAGTAATAGAAAATACTTAAGCACATAGTTTACAGTACAATAGCTCATAGTGGATCCTGATGCCAGGCTTCCTCCCAAGTAGCAGGATCCCCCTCCTCAGCAGAGTCCCCACTTCCTATACTGATCATGATGTCCCATGGTGCTAATTTGAGTAAACCATCCCAGCTGTTGTCTAATTAGTAAACTATGCCAGCTGTGTCCCGGAGCCACAGGTGCCACCAGCTTCAGTTCCTCTCCCAGCTCAGGTGAAAATTAACTCTATCCTAGCCAGAACCAGGGCAGGGTGGAAATAAGGATTCCAAGTTTCTATAAATATATATCTAAAAGGAAAATAATATGTAGTCTTTAAAATAGATTTCAAAACATCAACCTTCATCAATAACTTAGAAATATTACATTCAACAAGAAACCATTCTTTTTTTTTTTTTTTCTCCATGTAGAAAATCTGAAAATTTGATATTTCTCCACAGGTCCTTTCATTTTGAGAAATGCATGGGAAAACAAACAAACAATTTTTTTTCCCCATAAAATTATAATTTTTAATTAAGTCTTAAAATAGGACCTTATTAAATCCCAAAGGACTTAATTAATTTATGGGAAATCCTCAGTATAACCCCATTCAATGCTTCTCTTATTGGACCATTAATATTTACTTTTCACTTGCTCATAGTTCTACTCAACATCATACTCTTTAATCATATTCACATTCATTATAAACCACATCTTTATTGATGCTAACTAGTATTTTAGGAAATCAATTTAAATAGTAACAAGTAAACTTTATTGGTTTATGGCATCATGAAATCATGATGGTTACAACTATTCTGAGATTACTAATTAAGTCCAAAACTGAGATGTCAACTAATTAACTTGCTAAATATATTGAGCCACATTAATATCTCAGA
This sequence comes from Ardeotis arabs, assembly GCA_011801015.1. NCBI lineage: Eukaryota > Metazoa > Chordata > Aves > Otidiformes > Otididae > Ardeotis > Ardeotis arabs. Next base: position 6,391 of record JAAGAY010142744.1, read on the forward strand.
CAACTCTATTGATTAGAATATCCAAGGGAGGTGAATTTTTTCCATTGATCCAGCTTCAGATTAGGGGCAAATAATACCACTGGGATGGATGATTCACTTGATTTCATTAGAAACATCCAGGTAACATCTACCATGTATCTCTGTGTGGGAATTTATTTGCAGATACCAGAAGACAATATGTTAGGGTGAGTGATTTTTTTTGTCAATTGATCAAGCAGTGAATTGCAGAGAAAATATAGATGCAACCTTCATATTTCTTATCCACTTAAAAAAAGGTGAAACCTATAGTAGAAGATGACAGTCTTGGGTACATCTAAAGAACACTAACGGGGCATATCCATGTTCGGGGAAAAGGGGACACAAGTCAGGGAAGAGTTCTTCTAGCCTTCAGTATTCATCACCGTACCAACATGGAGCCCTCAAGTTAAAAAAAAATTAATGGATCACTAAGTATCTATTTAAAGAAAAAAGTTTCAATTATAATTTAAAAAAAAAAAAACACAAACTTTTTTTTTTCTTTTTTTTAATGACAAATACATGTTTTCCTAATTTGTGACAGAAGGTTTTTAGGTGTTGATTTTCACAAGGGTGTATAAGTGTTTTAAATAATTTCTTTCAGTAAAGAGTTCATTTTCAAGGTTTTTCCTGGGAAAATTAAGGGGAATGTGTAAAGAAATGGATTAATATAACATCTTACATCCTTTCTTTTCCCATATCTTCTGGAGAAAAAGACACAAGCGATCCAAATAAAGTTTAAATATATATATATATAAATATATTACTTTCTTCCACAAAGGTTCCTTGTCTGTTTAATTGCAGTGACCTGTGAGGGTGTTTGTGAGAGACAGTGAGGGAGAGAGACTTATTTTATCATACACTCTCTGGCATCTTTTTTTGTAATACATTCATTATTAAAGCAGGTCAAAGAATGTGTTATTTATTTGTCTGTTATTTATTTGTCTGTTTTTACACTTTTGTAATGCTAATTTTATGCAACTTACTTTAGTTCTCCTTCATTTTTTAAACAATCACGTTAATAAATTAATTATCAGTAAAGACTAAGTTTTGATGTAATCTTTGTCCTTTCTGTTCCTATTTTCACTCTTCCATAATGCAAGAAACAGAAGAGAACGCCACATAATTTTAATTTCATTACCCTCTAAGGTCTGTGTGGGTGGAAGTTAGTGAGTTGGCAAGGGAAAAAAAATCACAGTTGTTCTCAGCAAGAGAATAGCTATATTAAAATATTTAGAAAAACTCAAAACTTCTTGGTTGGTTTTTTTGGGTTTTTTCTGAGAGTATTTTAGAAGTGTTATAGATGGTAGTGGAAAATAAGAGATAGGAGAAAGGCACATCAATGTCAAATAAATAAAGAATGTTTTTTCTTCCCAAACGGATGATATTTCTGTCCACATGATCCTCTAACATTTTTTTTTTTTTCTGCCGATGCATATACTTTCAGATTAACAGGGAGTTACTTGTCACACATATTTCCATTAGGAATTCTTTGCTCACTGATATTCTTCCTTGGCGAGCAAATTTTGTTAGCATTAATGTAACAGATACTTCAGACTCCTCTGCTAATGTTACAGACAAAGATAACCAAGTACTGTTTAATAGTATTCTACATCAGTGTTTGTCTTCAATTGATGAGGATAGAAAGAAAAAGAACTATCACTGCTAATTCTGTGATCAGTTGTATTTACTGTCTCTTTATATTTCAGAGAGTTTTGCAGTAAGGTATCCCAGAATTCACAAAAGCAACTATAGATGTTCTATATCCTGACTAGTTAGAGTGAGTTTAAAATCATTTCGGTGACAACCCGTACTATGCAGAGAAATACAGGAAAAATCCTGTGGCTTCTGGAAATATGAGTTAATATAAGACTAATATGAGTGAATTAATAGTCACAGGAACTAACCAATTTATGTGGCTAGCTGTGAATGTTTGCCTGCATTTCTCTGAGGTTTCCAGAGTACCTTTGCATGCTCATTTAAATTGAATCTATCTTAAGTTCACATCTTTTTTTTTTTTTTTTTTAATGAATTGCAAAGCGACAGACTCAAGTTTCAGTTGGCTGGTCTCTTAGATTCCCTGTGTCACTTTGGAGAAGCCTCATTTCTCTGCTTGTAACATAAGGACATTATTTGCTAGTACCCTGTTTTACCTTGTCTGGGTGTGTTAGAATGGAGAGTTGACTTAGGGCTTCATATATTATGGACCCTGTGTCAGTCTCAGAACTGCTTTAATAGAAACAACATGGTACCTTTCTTGATTCTTATGTTTGACTTGATTTCACTGGAGTTATACATCTGTTCCATTTCTGAACTGTTTTATAAAAATCTGCCTTACGTTTGCCCATAATTTTCAATTTCACCCAGTTGGATAGATTCTGCTCTGTTCCAAGGGCCATAAACATAATACAACACAACACCCTGGAAAACCCTTTGTGTATATTTTTAATGTTTTATTCTCTGTGGATATAAACCAACTTGCTGGTGTTATCATACTGCCTTTTGATTGAAGCAGAGACTAATTAAGTTAGTTATATAATTATTATTCTAAAGACACTTCTTGTATGCCTCATCTGTCTTTAAGTTGCTGAAAAAGACATTTTCTTGTCTACATTTTTGCTGCCTGAGCAAATATAAATGTGCTCCATAGGTCAGCTATACACTGAATACAATTTTTCTAAGTTAATGAGTGTAGAAAAAAAAAAAAAGAATTAAAAAAAAAAATCCTGCCAGAACCTACATATATATAAACATATCTCCTAGCTGACTCAATAAGCCATGTGAATTTCTCAGGGTCTCATTCATTAACCTGAATAAAGCCATTAATATCTATATAGAGATAGCACATTTGTATTCTCTCTCACTGCAAACTGTCCTGGGACAGAAGCACATTAATACCTGTTCAGAGGCAAGAGTTGGATTCTGCTGGGTTTACTGACGTTCCATGTGAGACAGATTAATCTCCACCATCTTTAGATATCACTAAGCCATCTAGCCTAAGTTTATCATTCAAAGAACCTCTTTAGACTTTGAACCAAGAGAGAAAAGATGAGTAACGATGGAGTTTAAATACTGGAATAGAGCCCCAGAGATGCTGTGGAATCTCCATCCTTGAAAACATTAAAAATTGGATTAGTAGATACCTTTTCATTGTTGCCCTAAGCAATTCATTTTATTCACACCTGCTTTGTGCACATGATTGGACTAGATGACCTTCTAGATGACCTTTCTTAGCCCTTTTAAATATCCAAGCTTTCATGAACCCTATTCCATTTCTAGTATTTTCATTGTGGAATATAAGTGGAAGCCATCCATAGACAAAAACAATAGTCTTGGACTAATGCTAATCAGGCTCAGTCTATTGCCTTTTTTTTTTTTCAATTTGTCCTCTTTTTTTTCTCTTCCAAAGTATTGGAGTAACTAAATTTTCCTTGCATGTGTGCTTGCATATCGCAAACTAATCTCATTCCTGAGAACCCTTGGAAAACTTGATCTGATTTTTTTAAAGATGTACGTTCATGCCTGAAGGCTTTTCAAGAGATTGAATACAAACTAGCATGATGACAAATCAGAGGAACCCACTATTCTCCTGTCAGAGTTCTGATGAAGCAAAAATTAGATCCCTAATGGTTGCTCCCTGTGCCATATCAGCCTATCACCTCGATTCTGTTACAGTTAGTGTGAATTGCACTGAGAGTGGATGTGTTAAAGCTTGAAGTGATCAAATAGAATGATGATGAGAGCTCTAGAGGTCCTTAGAGAAAACACGTAAAGAGCTGTAAACCACCCCATACAATGTATGAAAAATATTTAATTAGGAATGGGTACTATTTAATGTAAGATGGAGGGCAGAATTCCTACAGTCATAACTTAATGAGTTCTACAATGATGCTCCTGAACCCCACAGGAGACATCAGACACACAACTGCAAAAGTTTGTGACTGGGAAAAGACAACAGAGCTTTGATCTTTCTCCGTCATGCTTCATTGGGGAATATCTGCATTGCACAGAGAAAAACATTTTTTAAATTTTAGTAGATACCTTTTCATTGTTGTTCTTTTACATTGCTTTTTCATTAGAAAATTCAAAATTATAGTTGTTTCTTATAACCCTTTGCCTTCTTTACTTGATTCTATCCAACTGCAACAAGAGGTTGACACTGTTAACATTCACAATTAAACAACATAACAGGGATAATTTTAATGAATTAGAGCCCAAAAAAGTACTTGGTTTTAGAATAGATAGCAAGAGAAGCTGACGATCCCTGACTTTAGGAAAAGGCTGTTGACAAATTATTGACATAAGATGCATTGTGAAAACTCACATTGCAGCTCTCTTAATTACAAAAGTATGTTGTTCTCTGTAAATTATTAACGTAATTCAAAGAACAGAAATTCATTCTGACTCATGAATTTTGCTGCTATAAAGTGTGCATATGGGAACAGCCATAGAAAGTAAAATATTACTAAAAAAAACCCAAAACATTTGAAGAGGTAACAGTCACTCTATATACTCATCATGTATCTTGGATAAGCACATTTTGAACTGAGGAAGAAAAAAAAAAAAACAAAACCTACCTGAACTTGTACGAATGCCACAGAAAGAAGTTTCATATAACTTAACTAAAAAATATTACACAGAATCGCTACTTTATCAAATGTATCCAGCCTTTTTACAACTGAGTGCATGTGGAATTCTTTAGAACAGATTCAATCTCTATAGAACCTGATGTTTTTACATCGCATAAATAGGCTACTATTTCAAGTGTAAATGTATTTGAAAAGTAACTTTGATAGTTTCCATTTAAATCACATTAACTGCTTATCCTTCAGATTCTCAACGTGTATCCCATTTTTTGATTAAAAAAAGTCAAGCCATCAAAATAAAAATGATAAAGGATCAGAAATTACTGTGCTTCATTTTAGGTAATATTTCCAAAGCAATAATAAAACACTTTACTAATCAACCAGTTAATGACCAATGTGAGTTGTTGTAAGGCATTGGGTGAAGCTGACAGAACTTAATTTATCTAGCTGGCCATTAACTCATCAATAAAAGGGTTACTAGTCAAGAGTGTAAAAATTGTTCATATAAATCTCAGTTATGTTACTATTAAAATACTAAATTAGTTTTCTAAAATAATTTACTTTATAATTATCATAGTGTAATACCAGTAATTTATCACCAACACTTTATTTCAGTCACTATTGGCCCAATAAACAAAAAAAAAATTGACCTGGTTACAACTCTAAATGGGGAAGATAGATAATTTTATAATTAGAGATTTGTCTTAACCATACATTCTGCACAACTATAAGCACAGAGCAGTTCATGACACAGATTTTTGTCTACTAGGATGCAGAAATTACAAATAGCATACTTTATATTCTGTACAGTATATAGTTTTCCTAGTAGACACATTTTTGTTATACATGGGTATCTCAAAACGAAGTCTTGGAGGTCCATCTAAGGATACTAAAGTCATGCTACCAATCCATTTTAGGGAATATACTATCTATATTTAGCTGTAACTGTTATTTTTACTTGGTAAGCATGGATTTTGAGATGATCACCCAAAGTTGTACAACTTGACACAAGATCTATATTTGAATACAACCATGACTTGAAAGACAGGCAAGAGTAGCCGCATCTGTGGCTGTGTGTCCATTACAGTTCTTTAGTAGTTTTGGCCTTGATCTGAAATGCAAAATTAGATGTTTGGCTAAACATTACCCTGTTTCAAACATGAATTTACTCAGGGAACAGGGATACTCAGTTAAAGTCAAAGGAAGTCGGATCAAACCAGTGCAAGAGTTGCTATCTATGTTAGTCATGAAACTGTGTAAGAATGGAAATGCTGTCCATCTGAAAACGAGTTCAGGTTAGACCTTTGCAAAGTGATGATAAATAGGTACCATAATAAATCAATTGCCAGCAAAGATCTTTTTTCTTCTTTCTCCACGTCTTATTAAAAGCCAGACACCTCTTCACTTAATTTTCCTTTTGTTGAAATAGGAGTCTGAAATAAATGGAATGAGTTTTCTATAATAATTATGTAATGAATATGAATGAAAGCATGAGCAGGACAGAAGGTCTTCAGGCCATTTTAAATGTATCCCAAAGTGTGGCTAGTACATCCATTCCAAATGAACTTAATAAGCACTCAAATACCGTGAAGACTTTAATTAAGAAACTAGTATTAAAAAAAAAAAATCAGCTAATTTCCTAATTAAATCAACACGCACTTGTAAATGGGTTGCTAGTAATTTTGTTGCTGGTGTCACTGTGTCTTTTAGGTGTAATGCATAATTTTTAATGGACAATTACTTGATTCTTCATAACCCAGACATAGTCTTGAATGGTTAATTCAGTAGTGCTGTAAAAGTGGTACACATTGTTCTTTGATGAAAAATGATGACCAAAATAGAACATTAGATCAGAATATTTCAGAAGAAGATCTGAACAATTACCAGTTAGTCTAAATCCACTAAAATATCAGTGGACATAGTGACACTTATTTCACACCTGCACAGCTACAACAAAGCTGAAAATCTTTTAGATCCTGTTTGATCCTCTATAATGTATTACATAAAGGTTTCTGTGTATATTCTCAAAAGTATACCTCAGGAGGATAATTACAGAAATTCATTTTGCAGAAAAAGGAGATTTTTAAAAAAATCTGATTAACCAATCAACTGGCTAAAACAGCACAACAGAAAAAGAAATGGCGCTGAAGTCTCTCAGACATCTGCTTCATGCAACAGCCTGTATTTCTACTGGGGAATCAGTCTCTCCTTTAAAACACTTAGAAAAAAAACTTGTTCAAATAATCAACTTGTCTAGTCTCTTGTAAATGTATAGCACAACACAACTCAGTTGACTGCTAGGCAAGTTCTCTGTAAATGATATATGCTGAAACAGAAATCTTAATTCCAAACTGGAGATAAAACACAAGGCTTAGTGCTACTCATTTGTTCAGATTAGAACACGCAATTTGTTGATGAGGAATGGCTTGTCCTGATTTTTTTTTTGAACTATTGTATACTTTTTCCCATGGGATCCCTTACTTTTAGCAGGAGCACAATTTGTCGTTGTTTTCCTTTTACTCCCCTCAAGTATATAGAAGTTTTATCACATTCAGAGGTATTTGTAAACTGCTAGAATAAATAAATTGGGGCAGAGACATACTGAAAAATCTCAGTTAACTCTAAATAAATGGTCTGAGTATCACCATAGAGTGGAATTGAATTACTCAGCTTTTTTTGCATTAGACTTATACCAGAAGACAAGTGCTATGAAAAGCTTTGGTCCAAAAAAGTTTTAAGAGTTTAAAGAAACTTAAGAGCTCTGACTTTATTTCTTTCTCTCTTCTTTCCCTTCCTTATCCTTGTTTAACAAGGGTCTCTTTACCCTTCTGCAGGATATTGATGTAGAAGTCTTCTCCTCAGCTCTCATCACCTAGAAGAGGCTTCATTGAGCATCCTGCCTCATTGACTTCCTTTTTTCTTCTCATCTCATTTTGAAACCTATTGACTGTTTCTTAATTTCTCTCTCCATAAGTTATTGCCTTTATGACTGAATGCCTTAATTTATTCCCCATATAATGTTTACACACTACTGCTTCCTGTGATTTATGGCATATGTAGTCTCCTATTGTTTAACTCCATAAAGCTACTTTGGACTAAAATTCTATGAAAGAAGATAAAATTCAGCATAACTAAAGAAGTCAGCATGTGCTGCCAACTCCTCACCATCTTCAAAATACAGAAACATGTTTACAGACATAGTCAGAAATGGAATCTTTAAAACTTTTTCATTGAATTTTATGACACTGTTAAAACTTTATTGACATTTTTGCTTATTCTGAAAACGAGGAGAAAAAAAAAAAAAGTATTTAAATTCTCCAAACTACAAAGTAAATAAGAACAGGAAACTTAGTTCTTATTCTTTGATCTAGAACTTTGGGGTTCCAGAACATCCATGTACCTGTCAATGTTGCATTGTAACAAGTATATAAGCATTACAAACAACCCAAGGATTTAGAACAAAACTTGATTAGACAGAAAGATCTCTTTGGTCTGCACCTTTACATCCTGCAGAGTGCAAAGTATTCTGTTTCCTCACTTTGACTTGCAGAACAGACATCCAGGACTCATCACTATATTTTTAATTATTGTTTATTCATTCTTCTCTTCAGTACACAATCCTACAATTTATGTAACTAAAAATAACAACAGCACTATGGAGATTTATTTTCTGCTCCTTCTAATGTACACTAGTTTGCAGTTCATAAGCTGCCATTTGCTCAGCAAAATATAATTATGGTACTCTAATTTACATGTCAAAAAGGTTCACCACTGCATTTAGAAGGATGAGAGTTGAGGGAAAGAAAATGTGATGTTTGCATATACGAGATGCATAACTTCCTGAAAAGCTAAAAACACATGAAGATAGAAACTGCATAAATTAAGACAGTGTTGTATAATACTTACGTCTCTGTATAGGTTTTCTAGGCAAAATCTGCATATCTATTTAAAAATCTCAAAAATTGAATCATCTAATGTTTATGAAAACACCTATAAAGACTAGGCAGCTAAATCTCAAAAATCAATGGAATTTTGGTACTGGCTCCATCACACAATCCAAACTGCATTTTCATGTAGCACAGTAAATCTAGAATTGTGGCCTTTTGCCTATAAGGATTCTGAAATAGCTTGAAGTTTTTATAACAAAATAAGTCAGCAATCCTATTACCTATGTGCGATTGCTTGTTTATATGTGCAGTCTAGAAATTTCCTCAAATTACTTTTGGACAATGCAATCATATTTCTAGGGAGTGGAAATTCCAAAGGTAGTGTGTTATCCACATTTTATGGAATGCACTTGGGGAGCAGCTGCAACACAAGCTTGACCCTTTTCCACATGAGAGAATCTTTGGAAAAGTTATATTCTCATTCCAAAACAAGCAAAGATCCCTGTTAGATCTTCAAGAGTTCACTTGCAATATCCAGGTAAACAAGTGTCAATGCTCCGCTGGGTTTACATGTCTTTTATCTCCTTACTCGTTGTCATATTCTAGAACTCAATTGTCCTATAGATGTATGACTGAGCTGTAGACTCAGAAAGAGGTAGAGCATGACAAATATATTTACGTTTACAGTTTAGCATACGCCATAGGTTCTTTTCAGGCACATAACTGCCTCTGTGATCACACTTGCACTGTACAGGCCAATTATTCACACTGCTTCTAGTGCCCAGCATTTTGGACCCTGTTGTATTGAAGCTGTCAGTTCCCTGTGATGGTGTCATACAAGGTGGAGTAGATATAGTAATGATGAGGTTTTCCAGCACAGTCTGGGAGCACATGTACAAGTACAGGATACTGAATATATATACAGGTCCTTCCTTCCCAATAGATTTCTCAAAATTTAACAAAGATCATGGATGTAACTATGCTTATGTTACTGCCTTTGGGTTTTCTCTTGTTTTCTTGGTCTTCTTTTAGGTACTACAAATCATAATGTGGGTCTTTTGCAAAGAGTTTCTCTGGAAATTTAGAAATTCTTTCAACAATGTGAATACCACAAACTTTTAAATTTAATATTCAATTGATATTACACAGTCAGGATCAACAAAAGAGGGAGGCAGAATTCAGGATAGGTATCTCAGATGGTCCACCTGAACAATCACAAACACAACCTTGTTTGCTAACTTGTAGGGGAAGAGGACTTGGAGCAACTCTCTTGTCAATATTGCCAGGCAGATTATTATAGCCCATTACGAAAGGCATGGAGACCAGTGTGCATCAGATTTAAGATGAAGACTATGATCCTGAAGACAATAAAAATGAGTCCTTCAACAGCACATAGGAATTATGTCCCTGTGACAAAGCTGGAGGAGATTTTTGACTTTAAATACAAAATGGAGATATTACTCTCAACTTTCCTGCCAAGGTTTTCGCAGATGAACCTGAAAAATACTTTGGTCTCTGGCACTCCTTTGACTTGTCTAGATCATTGAACAGTAGAGTCGCTTAAAAAGGACTATTTACAGTACAGACATGCTCAACTGATGTTCACTGTCCTATCAGGGGAAACCTTTCCCAGTCTGGTGCAACAGACCTTCAGTACACCAGGAATTTTGACCAACTCGCACTTACTGTCATGATCATGGTGTGATTCATCAGAAGATTTTGGTTTTGTTTTTTTTTTTATGGAGCAGGAAATAACAACCTGTGCTGGAAATATAGCACTAATCGAGGCATTGGATTTGAAACCATAGTTTACAGAAGCTGCCTTCTGCATAGCAACTGGTGAGTTTACAGACCTCTATGATCAGAGCTGTTCTCTCCTGTCTGGAGTACCAGCAAAATCACTGTATGCAATGTTTTGTGCTTTCACAGTCTACTGCAGACATCTATGCAAAATGCCAGTTCTGCACTCCCTATAGCATTTTTTGCTCTGCTACAGAGAAGAGCTCAGTTTAAAATATCACAGATACACAATTGCTCCCTACTTGTCTCCATAAGGCCATTAGCAGTTTATTTAACAAGGAGAATTTTATTCTGTTAATTAAAAAAAGAACAGTGGTTTGAGAACAGGTAGGAGTTGGAGGAGAGCATATTGGTAATCTCTAGCTGCCTCTCTCTGGCAGGTGGTAATGGCGAGAGGGTGGTTGAGGGGGGAATGAGGGGCCAAACCTGCTTGAGCATGGTGTTGAAAGCTGCCAGTCCACCTAACTGGATTTTGAGTAAATTTATATGTAAGTACCTCAAAAGCTGATAACAATGTAGATGGTAACCATATAAGCTGTACAGCCCCTATAGCAAACTTTTCCACTTTGCTCCCCCATTTTCTGTTTCTGCACATATCATAGAGCAGTTTACCAGTTAACAAATCAGTGTTGCCCTGGCAGAACCAGCATCCACAAAGCACTGGAAACCCTTGAACCTCTTGCTACTTCCTAATACACTTGTGTGTTGGTTTTGTTTAGTGAGCGGGGTTACAGTGGCAGCTTCTGCAAGAAGCTTCTAGAAGTTTCCTTTTTGTCCGGTGCACTCGGCTGGACCTAGGGCGGACCGCCCCCCTTGCCAGAGCCAGGGCCGAGCTAATTGGTAGCAGAGTGTTCCTTGGTAACGCTTCTGTGATAATGTATTTAAGAAGGGGAAAAACAGAAAAAAAAAAGAAGATGTGAAGACACTGAGCAGAGGCAGAGAGGGGGAGGCGCAAGCCTTGTGGGCCTTGCAGGCTTCACCCTCTGGCCTCCCGCCGGGCGGCCGACTGGGCCTGACTCGGCCTGGCCTGGCTGCAAGAAGTGGAGAGGAGGTGAGATGTGAAGAGATCCTGAGAGGCGTCTGTCTGAGCTGGTTGTGAAGAATTTCTGGTGAGAGGAACGGCTGCAGACGCCAGAGTCAGTGCAGAAGCAGGGGGAGCAGTAATGCTGCTCCCGGCAGAGATTCCCCTGCAGCCCGTGATGCAGCCCATGGTGAGGCCGGCTGTGCCCCTGCAGCCCATGGAGGCCCACGGAGGAGCAGAGATCCCCCTGCAGTCCGGGGAGGACCCCACGCCGGGGCAGGCGGATGCCTGAAGGAGGCTGTGGCCCGTGGAGGGCCCAATGCAGCAGCTGTTCTGGAGGGACTGCACCCTGTCGAAAAACAACCCATGCCAGAGCAATTCACGAAGGACTGCAGCCCATGGAAGGGACCCCACGCTGGAGCAGGGGAGGAATGTGATGAGTTCTTCTCCCAATGAGGAAGGAGCGACGTAAAGCAATGTGTGATGAACTGACTGTAACCCCCATTCCCTCTTCCCCCTGTGTCTCTCAGGGCGGGGAAGGAGGTAGACATAATGTTAAGCCCAGGAAGGAGGGGTGGGGGGAGGTTATCTTGTTCTCTTTCTCATTATACTGCTTTGTTTTTAGAAATAAGTGAATAGGTTTCCTCAAGTTGAGTCTCTTTTGCCTGTACCGGTGACTCCAGGAGCCTGCATCTGGATGATACACTGCACAGCTGGATCTTTTGTGCTGACCCAATTGTCTTCTGAACTGTGCCCCTGTCCTGCAGATGGGGAAATTGTATAACTCCTAAAAAATGAACATATCTGTAATTAAAGTGTTTTGTTATCCACTAAGTCTCTGCACTATCAGTTTGGTCTCAAACCATGGCAAAATGTCAGCTCACCCACCACTCAGTGAAACTTTCCGGGAAAAACACACAAAGGGATACATTGCCTTGCAGCTGTGGTGGAAATGCATGGTTCTAGCCACCTACCAAATGGAGAACAGGTCCCTGAACTGTCATGTGTCACTACATGTCCCTTTCCGTAGCACGCTGCCCTTCTGGCTAACAGACTTGCTGAGTGTCTGCAATATGGTGGTCCAGAGTCATAATGTCACAATTTTTTCTTTTGCTTAAATGGTCAACATTCAGTTCATCAGTGCACAAAATTAGTTGTGGAAACTTTAGTGGGGAAAGTGGTAGAGATGATGAAAAAGGACTGTCACTTTTTGCTGGAATGAGGAGTATGTGAAAGTTTACCCAGTCCTGTGTCGTCTCTGGTCAGGGGTTAAATAAACCTGTGTGACCAAAGTTTATTTGATTTATAAAGGTGTTAGGATTCTTGGTACTTACTGATAGCAGTAAGTAGAAAATTAGGCACTGTTAAGAACCTGGCCAACAATATTCCACTTTCAACCTGCGTCATTAGATACCTTACTGAATGCCTCTGCCTCTGTAGCAATTAGCTGCAAAACTTCAAGCAGTTTATTAAAAACCAATGGGTTCTGTGAAAGGTCTTTGTAATTATTACAGTGCCTGGAAAAAAACAAGGAAATTAAAATCAGTGCATGTTTTCCCTAGGTACTGATGGAATATAACACTATCTTTCCCTATTAATCTCCTGTCATTTTTAATGAGACCTACTGATATCCAATAAAAATGCAGAGAAAGGTAGAAATATGAGTACAAGTGCAAATAAGGAAAAGATGCATTAATACTGTAAATAACTACATACTGTGAACATTCAGCCCACAACAGGAAAATAAAACAAAAACCTTACAAATGTGCCATTACTTTTAGCTGCAAGGTGATGGGGAATCCTCGCTTCTAGTTGCATACAAAAGAAATGAAGACCAAAAATAGCCAGCATCTGGGTTATTTATTCAGTATTTCTGTATGACTCAGGGTTTTAAGTTCTGTTTTGTGTTCTAGATATTAGTTATGACTTTTTTTATTAGAATCCAGAGAGGACATGCGTAAATTTGGGACCATGGATCATAACTCAAAATTACCATATCTTGGAATGGCATTGTGCTCAAGGAATTAAAGACAGGTATCTCCAAGAATTTCTTCTTGTCTCATGGTTTTTCTGTATCTTTACAATAGTTTAAGAGGTATGGCAATAGCCACATATCAAAGTAGTTTTCTTAGCCTTTGCATTTCATACTTAAGAAAGTTGAAGAGTTTAACGTATGGAGCTTATGTTCCTGAATAAGTTCCTTATTCTTTTGGCTATCAAGTAGAAAGTGGTGTAATCTGCTATAATTCCTCCTCCCTGTTCCTCTCTGCTCCCTGCAATTTAGCATGTAAGTACTTTCTCAATTCTGAAACATAATAGACTGAAGCAGTTTAGGTGGAATATATATACATGTTTTCCATAGCTATAACTGCATTAACTGCCATGGGAAGACTCCACATAAACAAATGAGAATAAGAAAGAAAGTTTGTTAAGTCAGGCATGGCTTTGAAATCCCTGGAGCTATTAGAGTGCATCTCTTTTTATTCATGTAATACACAATGAATGGAGGTGCTTACAAAATTGATATTAAATGTCACAGATTTAAACCTATTTAAATACAGTAAAAAAGCAGCTCAAAGTTAAAGTAATTAAAGTCACAGTAGTTTCTTGGTTTTGACAAAAAAAATGCTTCATCATCTCATTTACCTGTTTGCAACATGATTTTAAACTTAAGTTATACTTCTTATTCTTGAATAGCTTTTTTTTAAGTATATGTCAGGCTGTATGCTCTTTTCACAGAAATGAAAGGCAGAGGAAAAAACACAGGCATATACGGGGAGTACATGAGTTCTATTAGATCAAAGGTAATACAAGACAAATATGTAAAACCAGGAAGAGTTAAGCCAAAATAATGTTGGTTTTTTTTTTTTTTAAGTGGCTAGTAGGAAAAGCATTGTTAACAAGTGAATGAACATGACAATTTTAGAGTGATCATTTCTCTGGCATACCCTCCCAGCATCTTACAGTCACTGGTACAGAAAATTCCCATAGCATCACACAGTCCTGCGGGTTGCAAAGGCCCCCAGAGGTCATCTGGTCCAACCTGCTGCCTAAAGCAGATCTAATTACAGTAGACTGCTCAAGGCTTTCTGTGGTCAAGCTTCAAACATCTTCAAGGACAGAGACCCCATAGCCTTTCTGAGTCCCTGCTGGAATATTTAACCACTCTCATGATGAACTTTTTTGTTTTATATCTGATTGAAATTGCCCTTTTTCTTTCTAAGAAGTGTCTAGCTCCTTCTCTGCACTCTCCCATTACATAACCAGTTACACATGCTTAACTGCCTAGAAGACTAGACATTTGTTTGGACAAAGTGTAGTTAATGAGATGGAGGCAAAACTTAAAGATATGCTTCTCAGAAGGATAGAGTATGGATTTTGAATTAATCTTAATTTAGGTGATAAATCAGAAAGTGTTAATCTCATTTACTTTTAAATCTCTAAGACATTTAAAAGTATTAATTTCTGTTGCTTTAAAATTAAATCTAGTTGAGTAGGTTGAAGGCATATGTAGGTCTGTTGAAAAAATTAGCCTATGCTTAAGTAAAGATATTTGGCCTAAATATCTAAACTGTACCGTAACTAATTCAGCAAATCGTTAACTGCTTCACAACTGTTGGAACTGCAGAACTCAGAACTCAGATTGAAAGATATGTCATTGTAAACGTTTTGAGTTATGGGCTGATAAATATAAAGAGTAATGGCTATGGTTATCCAACAAGCCTTCCACGAAGGAGTGATCTATATATACATTAGAACTAAGATGATTTACAAATACCAAGATGCCACATTTTAATTTAATGATATACATATGTCAGGAGATTTTATTGAATATATCACATCTATAAGCCTTTGCACTGTATTTCATATGAAATAAGAAATGGGTGACAAATTAAATCAGAGTCACAAAAGAATCAACGTCCAATATCATGAAAATAAGGCTATGTTTCAGTCATTATGGTTGTCAAAATGCTTCTTTGTATTCTGGAAGGAGGCTGGCTTCTAGAAAAATGAGGGAAGTTTTGAGGCATTCATCACAATGCCTAATTATTTCGGTTCTCCACTTTCAGGGCTCAAAATGTTAAGAAATTATGAAAACATTTTCAGTTAAACTTTTAGATCTTAAAATATGTTGAAACATATGCTCTCCCCAAGGGGCCTTCAGTAGTTCTTCTAATGTATCTTCTGTTAGGTCTCCCATATCAAACTTTAAAATGCAACCCATGAAAACAGGTTAGTTGATTTTAAAAAAAGATGTGTTTAGAAAGTCTGTTGGATCAGGAGAAAAAACTTCTTTTTTTTTTTTTTCCCAACAATAAAATATTAACTTTTCAGTAATGTACAAAGCATTAATCTGCCTACAACAGATGAGGCATAGCATGGCTAATAGACCAAAACTGACAGCTAACAGACTAGTGTTTCGCAACTTATATTAATATGTAAATACATTTCAGAGAGAGGTTTTGACTTCTAAAATTTAATCTACCAAGAAAGAAGTGAACAGGTTACTGAAAAAAAAAAAAATTGGCAGTGTAGAAGGATTCAGATCTTTCAAATATAAAGATATCGGGAAAAGTAATTGTTAAGTGTCCAGGGAAAAGACCCATGCTTAGTTGAATCTAGTCTCACATTATTTCAAAGCTCTGAATTAATCATTTTCTAAAATATTTCAAACATATGCAATGGTTTAAATGTAACAGTTAATTATTAGATTAAAAGAAGTCTAGAAATATTTGGAATTAACTTAATGAATGAGAGTTCATCACCTATTCTATTAGAAACAAAGGGGTAGCAGTGGTCAAGAAATGTTCTTGACACTTATTGTTAAGGCTGAAATTAGAAGTACTAAAAGAGTCTAAGAAACCCTTCTAACTCATCTGTGAGAAGGCAATATGTAGTAACCCTTCTTCTGAAGGGCCTGGTGTTAAAAGACATCGATCAACATTTTTTAGAACAGAAGAGGTTAAGGTCTTTCATTAATTTTCTAATAAGTTAATGTTTTGTCTTTCCTTTATAAAGTTACTTTACTCAGCCTGTTAACCTTTTCTTGTGCATCACTACTGTATTGTATGTAAAGCAAATACTTGGTTTATTTAGAATACAGAAAGGTCACATGAAGGTTCAAACCATATGGAGTCCTAATGGACAGGAATGACGGTACTCCTGTTTTCGTCCTTAGGCCATAATTTTGTCTTAAAGGACAATAGAAGAGCTTCCTTCACTTTATTTTTTTTTCAGCTTGACAGAAAACTTCTAATTAATATTATAGCAAAATGATCAGTAATTAATTTTATTAAAGTGATACGAGCATTAATTTTGAGTGACGTGCAAGCACTACTCCGCTACTGCTATCAGCTCAGTGATTTTATGATTCCTGTCAGCAATGGATGATAAAACATAGACGATAAAGAGATCCGGCACATTTCTTCTTTGTTAAAGCAGAGAAATGGCTATTTTAAAGAGACGGGTAATTTAATGGGTTTGAAAGACATACTGAACCTAATGATGATGTTCTAATCAATGCTTATTCTTTTAAAATTTGTTTATAAGCTCAGTAGATTAATTCCTTTTGGGTAGCTTCCAGGAATTCTTTGAGAGATGAATAAATATTAAAAAAAAACCCAACTACAAACAAAAAACACCCCACCATGTAGTGTTAAACTCGCTATCAGAGAAAACAGAGAGATTGAGAGCAGCCCTGCTGAGAAGGACTTGGGAGTACTGGTGGATGAAATGTTGGACATGAGCCAGCACTGTGTGCTCGCCACCCAGAAAGTCAACCACATCCTGGGCTGCATCAAAAGAAGCGTGGCCAGCAGGTTGAGGGAGGTGATTCTGCCTCCTTACTCTGCTCTGGTGAGTACTGCGGTACTGCATCCAGCGCTGGGGCTCTCAGCACAGGAGAGACAGGGACCTGTTGGAGTGGCAGCAGAGGGCTGGAGCACCTTTCCTGTGAGGACAGGCTGAGAGATTTGGGGCTGTTCAGCCTGGAGAAGAGAAGGCTCCAGAGAGTCCTTATTGCAGCCTTCCAGTACCTCAAGGGGGCCTATAAGAATGATAGGGAAGGACTTTTTAGTAGGGCCTGTTGTCATAGGGCAAGGGGTAACGGTTTTAAACTAGAAGAGGGTAGATTCAGACTAAATATAAGGATTTAAAAAATTTTTTTTTTTTTTTTTTTTTTTTTTTTGATGAGGGTGGTGAAACACTGGCACAGGTTGCCCAGAGAGGTGATAAGTGCCCTATCACTGGTAACATTTAAGGCCAGGTTGGACGAGGCTCTGGGCAACCTGATTTGTTGGAGATTTCCCTGCTCATTGCAGGGAGACGATCCCAATGAAAGAGGAAAGTATTATTTTGTTTGCACAAAGTACTGGTAAGTCCAGCTTTGATACACTCTGTACATCCCTCTTCAGGAAAGACAGGAGCAGAAGGTCATAGAAGTGAAAACTCAGTCTTGGAGTAAACTAAGGTGATGTGGCTTGTTTAGCTAACAAAACAGAAACTAAGTATGGATAGCCAGGGTAAAGGTCAAGTGGAAGCTCAGCTTAATAACTGGAGAGCAGCGTAAAAGAAACTAGCTCAGTAGTAACTATAAATGAACTTAGGATGGATGTTTGAAGATTTTTTTAGTACTTTGGAAACTGGAAAATGAAATGTGGTAACATCTATCAGTTTTGTTTTTTTTTTTTAATTCTATTTATAGGAGCAGAAAATGACACTCGACTCTAGAGGGCCCTTCCAATCAATGTCATAAGTTTCTATGTATATAGGTTTAAATATATATAGAAACATTTACAAAATATTTTGTAAAGAGATTAGTGAATTAAAGCAAATGTATTTTTCATTATTTGGGAGGTTATGTTGATGGGAATACTGTTATGAAGTTACCTTATTCTTCCTTTTTCCATTTATCTGTTATTGGATATCAGATTTTGGGCTAGGTACATATTTGGTCTGACATGTAGAACTACTTTTGTTTTAGTTCTTGTTTAATCTGATACTTATAATTTGTGTTGTTATCTGTGTAATTTTTATAGTATTATCACAGCTAGTGGCTTAAGACATCACTGAGGCATGCAGAACAACACTTTCTTGCATAACAGAACCAAGAAAGACATTGACTGTGAGGGTGGTGAGACACTGGATCAAGTTGGCAGAGAAGTTGTGGATGCTTCATCCCTGGAAGTGTTCACATCCAGGTTGGACGGGGCTTTGAGTCACCTGGTCTGGTGAGAGATGTCCTTGCCCAGGGCAGGGGGGTTAGAACTAGATCATCTTTAAGGTCCCTTCCAATCCAAACCATTCTATGATTCTATGATTCTATGACTGGTGTTGTCTCTTCTGTACATGGATTCTCTGATAACTAATGCTGAGTGTCAAGTTTTAATCTTTTCTTTATTAGACTTTGCAATTTTCCTCAAAAAGGTAGAAATTTCATTTATTTAAAAACCTCTGTTTACTAAATTGGGTTTATTTGAAAATACCCAGTTTAAAAGCTGTTAGAGAAGTAGTTACACCTGTGCAACTGCAGTGCAATAAAATACTCTCTTCCTCTGGATACTGGGCTAACGAGGATATTACTCTTCCCTCGATTTTTTTTGTAATCTGAGGTTGAAAGGATATACAACCAACTAATACAATGAAAAGAACAGAAAAGGCAAAGGCAGAAACTATGCAAAGAAACCAAATTTGATACATAAATCAATAACAGATGCATAGCTTTAGAGCTTGTAATCAGAAAATGTTGGGTTTCAGGTGCTTTGACAAATGTCCACACTTCACAAAGCATCTCTGAAAGAACCACACATTTATTGTAGTCTTTTTCTGTTGGTCACATACGAAAAATAACACTGAACACATGCAGTATGTGGTCCCCATAAATGAAGTTCCACGCTGATAAGTACAATAATTCATAAAATAGAGATAGCAAAAGTAGAATTTCTGGTTGCATCTTTAATCTTCTGAAAATGCAATATTTAGTGCAAATACAATATAAAGAAGATGATTTACCCTTCTTCATTATAGTAATCATAATAAAAGGGAATACAATAATTCAGTGAATATCTATTTGTTCAGGTTAGCAAAAAAGGTGATAATTATTTGAACATGGTAATAAAATGAAAAATGAAAGTGTTTGGTAATGGATTATTACATTTTATGGCCATATATTTATTTCACATAATTCAAACTGTTTTAACCTACTGTGTGTAAGAAAAAAACTCCTAATATCTAGGTACTAATTTTAAGAAAGAAGCAGGCGCAGATAATCAGTTTAACAAAAAACCAAAGATATACAAATTTGCTTGCGTTTAATAGCTCTACAGTTAGGACAGGCTGAATGGATATGTTAAAACAAATAATGCTTGGAGTGAGCCTTGGTTGAAAGAAAGAAGGGCTGTTTTACACAGCTTCAGATTCAAACTGATCCTGAATTTCAGTCTTTTTAACTATGGATAATCATAAAATTGGAGAGCGCTGAATCAGCATGAATGTAAGCACATGCTACACAAGTTAAACCGATCAAATTGTACCTTCATGAGGAGATTGCTTTTGGGCAATTTCACAGAACAATATCTAAATCATTGTCTCAAGGACAGGTGACTAATGGCAGAAGAAACTGGGTGTTTGCTACAGCTTTGAGTCAAACTTGCCCATTTACAACTTTCCTGAGATGCTTCCCAGGAGCGACATCTGGTTTAAGGACTAAACTCAGGTTCAGCCAGTATCCTTGATCTATTTAGCTTCTTTCTAGGTATTACTCTGAGAAGTAAAGACTTGTAATATTTAACTTCCCCAGTGCCCTGCTCATTTTGCTTGAGTTGAATTATCTCAGTTTGGATGTATGTTCACAGTTGTCCTTCTGTGGGAAAAGGCTGCTTAAACTAGCCAGTGTGACCTGTGTTTTTGTTACAGTGCCATGGTTCTTTTACACTGCTAACTTTTTTTCCTGTTCCTGTAAGTGTTTTATTGTGGCCACTGATAGACAGGATGGTTGAGGAAATGGATCTTTGGTCTGATCCTGTGCCCAGTCCTGGAGTTCTTAGGAACTGACATTGCTCTGAGAATAATAATATCATAAGACACTGAATAAAGCAATGAATTGGACTCAAAAGGTAGGACTCTGGTTGCACGGTACCATCACAGTTGAGAACCTAGAGGTCATTTTATTTAATAGTTTAATCCTAGGAAGCTGTATTCTTGGTGGTACCACAAGACTTATTTCCCTAGAATAAAAGGACATACATCACAAAACAGATTCAATTATTTAGCTTCATGATTAACACTTTACAGAGAACCTACCCCTTTCTTGGCATTTTCATCCTGTATATTGGAGGAATAAGTTACCTCATTTTAACTTTTCCTTCAGTCTTTTCCTCTTCTTTCATTTTCTATGAGTGGGAAAGAACAGCTGCTGCCTGTTATAATTATTTTAATTGTTTGCATGCTATAAAACTGTTAAAAGCAATTTTAATTTTAACAGTAAATAGGTTTTATTGCCAAGTTATGCTATTGCTTATAGCTATAAGATGGCAACGGGTGGTTAAAAGTATATTTGATTCTGTACTATTATTTCTCTTATATCCACTGTATAATCAATGAAGTGATACTATTTTGCCCTCAAGATTAAAAAAAAAATGCTAATGGAAGCAATTAAAAGATATGAATAATACTGACACCTCTCTATTATCTTTCAGGTACATTCGGAGTTACCCAACACATTAAGTGGTAATGATGCAGTTACAGTTATTTTCCAGTTGACATGATTAGTTCTGTGGCCCAGCCACATTTATCTTGTGCTTTGAAGCCCTTCACACTAAGTTATTGGATTTGGGAAATAAAGTAAATAGATATATGAAATGACCTCATCCCTGATTTTGAAAGACATGAGTAAGAATGGCATTTGCATGGTCTACAGCACTAGTCTAAGTTATAAGAGTTGTTCTTGATTCACTGCTGCATTCGTTAGTCTGAGAAGTTTCAAACTGGAAAGGTATAAAGAATAGACATCTAGGGCTACGGAAACAGAAGCATCGAAGCATCTGACCTTTGTGTTAGCCACTTAGCTCCATATTTACATCCTCAAAATGTCCCTGTGCTTAGAACTCCGTTCAATGTACATTGAAGGAAGCCATTCATAAGTCTTGTGATGCCGATGTCTTCGTGTGAGCTTGTGCTTTCCAGCTTCTAGGGTATTTCTGTTGTCTGGAGAAAGGCTGCATACTAAGTCCTTTTTAGAAATGAAAATGCTATCAGGAACCTATTAATATCTGGACAGGACCCTTGGACTATCGAATACACATCTGTGATGTGTGAGCAAAAAATCCCAAATTACTTGAGCACAATTTTGAGACCAATATTCAATGAAACATGGAGGAATTAAGAAGTGTTGTAAGTCATGCTATTAATAATAATGAACTGGGAGTCTGAACAAGAAGCATAAAAGTCTGATGAAACAGCAGAACAGATTTGACTGAAGAGGTCCTTGACATTGCTACCTTCCTTATAACTCTTAAATGCTAAGTCTGCTGCTGTGTGGAGCCTAGACTATTGATTTGCTGGAACTAGAAGCTTTAGCTGCAACCAAAATCCAGTTGTTTTTTCAACCATTCAGGATAAACATTCAGTATAAATAAGTTTGTGCACGTAAATAAAAATTTAAAAGTTCAAATACAGCTTTAAATTGTATATCTAAATTTACGTTGTTATCTATAACAGTAGTGAAATGAGATTCCACTTGAAGAACACTAAAGGACTGCCTATTCCTTAAGAAAAAAAAAAAAAGCTTGTATTATTATTTAAGAAAACAAGTTGCTAGCATTTAAAATTGCTTTTATGATGATATATACTGTCTTCAGTATTTTCCATGCACATTAAATACTTGTCCTAGTGAGAAACTGTTCCTTCTCACTAGGCACAAAAGGTGACTAGAGTCCATTAATATCTACTATGATTCTGTATGCTGGAAGTCATCAAGGGCTTCCACCTTTTAAAGGAAGGAACTGGGTAATAGCACTGCTTCATCAAGTTTAAGTGTTGTGCTGCATATTGTATTACCATTCATTGCGAATATGACCCTTCTTGTACACCAGATAGCTACGTGTATTTCTAAGCATTCAGCAGCTATCATCAGGTAATTTATTTTATTCACCTCATTGTTATTATTTGTTGCACCTGCATAAAAGGTACTTTTATTGTGCTCAAATATTTACTTTGTTAGCCTGATTGGCCTATATGCCCAACTGTTTACTCTTTGATCATGCTGAAACACTGAGCCTTCTCCTATGCCTTCCATGTGGTCAATCAGTCAATCAATAAACAGGTATACGGTTCTTCTTATTTTTTTTAATGCTTGAATACTACATTGCATGGCAACAATCACCCACCAATTTGAGCTGGACAAAGGAATAATACATTTCTTATTAAAAAAAAAATGGAAAAGAAAACTTCTTCTAAATGGTATCCTCAAGGTACTTGACTTAAGAAAAGGCTGATGATGTTGGTTTAATAAAGTGATGCAGAGGAAGTGGCCTGTTCAGTCCATAAAAGGAAAATTTCTTAATCAGGATTACCAGTTAAATTTGCACAAATGACCAATTCAAAATTTGTCAGACAGCTGATCAGATAAATCCAAATGTTGGCAGCCTGGAAAACAGGACATTAACCATCAATATAGGAGACTTGAAAATTAAACAGGGAATGTCTAAGAACAGGAGAGATCAACAAATGAAATGAATGTCATTGTTTAATTAAGAGAGATGAGAATCATAGACAAACAGGTAGCTTAAGGTTAAAAACTACCAGCTGGTTGCCTTTTGGATGCAGTATCCAGAGCTATAACCTCACAAGATATTTGGGGACTTTTGGAGCTTCACCTTCAGCTGAAATATGTATTCCCTTTTGAACAGCTTTTCAGGAAAAAAAAATCTCTTTTGATTTACTTAAATAACTTATCTAAAGAAATACGCCCAGGAGTTGCAAAGGCAACTGGGATGCTTTTGGAGAAAACAAGACAAATACGGTACAATATAATCCATACTGCTTCCTGGAAACAGAGCCTATCTCACTCTAATCCCTGAATCATGTTTGGGGTTGTCCAGAAGAGTGCTAATTGGAACAGGCCAGAACTGTGCCAGGTAATGTGATAACTTTTAACTGATATGAATGGCTGAGGCTAGTGCTCAAGCCATGATTTCACCTCTTCTACCTTCTCCTCTTGGAGGAGCAAACACTAAAAAAAGACAAACAAAAACCTGAGGTGCTTCAAGTTCTGAGGCTGTAGATGAACAGGATTGTAAAGATCATGACTCTTAATTCCTATGTCCTTTTGTGGATGCTCTTATTGATAAAGGTAACACTTGGAATGAAATGTAATCGATCTACTGTTAAATAACTGAGATAACTTTCTAGATTAGAAATTAGAAACAGACAAAAGGAGAACTACAGCTAAAAGTCACCTCTAATATCTGAACTGTATGTGTAAGATAGATTTATTTTTTTATTCCTCCTTTTCACCTTAGTATTTTCTTAATAGGAAATATGGAGATCAGATATCAAGATGTCTGACCACTCAGGCTCCTTCAAACTGTATTCAGGCTCCTACCACTTATCTGAATGTTTTGTCCTATCTTCCTATTCAACAACCAACCTGATCTTTCTCAACTGTCAGTGAAATTGTCCAGTTAAACAGCTTAGGCAAGATTTATGCGATGCCTTTTTGTTATAGATGGCAAGTAAAAATGAGATTCCTCATAACTGAAAAGAATGGCTAGGATTTTTTTAAAAAGCAAGACAGTGAATGCCAGTAAAGTATTTTTTTTTCCTTTTTTTGATGTTGTATTTTCTTGACATTTAAGCAGTATCACTTACTCTGAGAGAATTCACTTAATTAAACATAGACCATTGTGTTGTATAGGTCTATGTTTGAGCTAGTCACCTTAGTTAATTACAGGTAAGGGTGAGAAATAAGGTGCTCTAGAAGTCAACCAGTGCTTCACTCCAAATCTCAACCTTTGTTTCCTTCACCTCTTCTTTTCCATTTTCCCGTTTCTCTATTCTTCTTCGATCAAAGTCAGTGTCGCACTTCACGTGGCTGACTGAAAAAAGAAAGCTCATTTCCCAGGGGAAGAGGAGGGAAAGGGAAAGGAAGGATATAGACATGCAAGGGGATGGGAAAGGGAGAGACAGAGTTTTCTAGTGGGTTCTTAGGTTCTTATATTTTCCTCCCTTTACTTGAATTGAATATCTACTCTGTCTAAATTGTCTTCTACCAAAGGAAGATGCTCCATTTTAAGAACAATTGTTTTACCTCATATTAATTTCAGGTACTGTAAAACTGTTTAGAGTCTCACTTTGTCATCATACTGTCTCGTTTGTTTATATCTTTTTTTTTTTCCTGTTTGTTTGTCACATGTGAGAAACTATACCAAGGTATGTCATGGAGGTACACACGGGCTTACAAAATCTACAGAAACTCCAGACACCAGAGGAACCTTATATCCCAAAGGCTGAACAAAGCCAACCACTATGTCTCCATTGCTCCCTACTTAAAGCTGTTGTGCCCTACCTTCAAGGAGGTTTCCGTAATACACAGCCAATTATCTGGAGAAGTGGCAATGTTTGTTGCTGGCTCCTTTGGTATACGTGTAGGAAAGTCCTTACTTAGCTTAACAGTAGCTGTCTTAAATTGTTACCTCCTTTTCCAAGCCTAAAGACAATCTGAGCTCCTGTAGCAGGACTGAAAATTCAAGAGAAACAAGATTTTTCATCTTGGCTCTGTTTCTACATGTGACTTCACACAAATGAGGAACGACTTTAAAAACAGGGAAAACATCTTTGGCTTCGTGAGAGGATGTGCGCTTGCAGAGCAGGGTGAGAGGGTATTGTCAGAGCTACGCAAGTATAGAAAGCCTCTTCCTAGCTTTTGAAAGGAAAAGAGCTGGACAGATCTCTAACTCTCCATTCTATTATTTCTAGTTCCTTTCAGCATAGATACATTCTTTTCATTAAAGGATTGCATAAATATGGCACACTTATGGGATGCTGTAGGAACTGTAGAGTACAGTTAAGTGTAATTTGCCCCACCAGATGAAACAAGTATTAAACTCTCATTCAGTACAAATACTTTAATTTGTAAGTCCTAAGTCCTTTGAATGGTTTCAGGAAGTAGAACCTGGCAGTAGCTTTGAGAAGACCAAACAAGCTTCCCATACATGGGCCAACTCTTTCAGTCTCTCAAGTTTGCACTGTTTGTGTCAAGCAAATGGACAAATCTGAAATTAAAACCATTAAAAACTGGTTGATCTTTGTATGCAACCCCCTGCTAGCCTTTTAATGCTTTTTTTTTTTCCCATTTAATTCCATGAGTTTTCTCTTCCTTTTGTGATATCATAGCATATTGCTTAGAAGTTTTAGCTTGTTTTTACATAGTGTTATAATCTAAAATGAAATGCCAAGTTATCTGTTGGTAGAAAAAAAATAACTCAAATAAATTGTGACAATAGATAGAAAAAGTAAATAAATATTCATGAACATTTTAAGATTTGAATTTATAAGAAATTAATATAGCACATTGCTTTGGGGAAAATATGCAAATACTAAGGAAACAATTATTAATGCTCTGGTTATATATTCCTATTTTTGTGATTCTTTGTTTAAGGAGCTGCACTGAATTTGTGCTGTTCATGCATAACAAAATCCCATATTTTAGAACAGATGGATTTTATTTTTTGAGGAAAAAAAAAACGAAACCACCTCATATTAGCAATGATGGAGAAAGGTAGATGTAGTCTACAAATATCTGCTTAAAATTAAGAAATCACGCTAGGAAATAGCATTATACTTCTGAAAGTATCCCCCTGGCAGTACTTCACCTACCTAAAATGAACAGTCACAGCCCATGCACATCCTGCAGCACAGTTTGATGGGGGACATGTGCAGTCCATGTAGTAGAGGGACAATGAGGCTGTCCATGTCAGCAGGTTGAAGGAGAAAAACCTCTCAAAGTTGCAGGTGTGGTAGGGGAGAAGAAACAAGGCCAGTTGTGTCACCAGCACAGGGGAGGCTGGCAGGAGTCAGGGCAAAACAACAGTAAAGAAAGTTATGATGCTGTGGGAGCGGCAATGGAGCTCTTTGTGCCACGTGCAGGAGTAGGGTGAAGTCTGTATTCTGAGTTAAGTGAGGTTTTGCTCCCGATATCTAGACAGACAGTTTCATTACTGCATCCAGCTCTGGAGCCCCCAACATAAGAAGGAGGTAGACCTGTTGGAGTGAGTCCAGAAGAGGCCATGAAGATGATCAGAGGGCTGTAGCACCTCTCCTATGAGGACAGGCTGAGAGAGTTGGGGTTGTTCAGCCTGGAGAAGAGGAGACTCTGAGAAGAGCTTATAGCAGCCCTCCAGTACCTAAAGGGGGCTTATAGGAAAGATGGGGAGAAACTCCTTAGCAGGGCCTGTTGCGATAGGACAAGGGGTGATGGTTTTAAAATAGAGAGATATAGATTTCCAATGAGAGTGGTGGAACACTGGCACAGGTTGCCCAGAGAGGTCATAGATGCCCCATCCCTGGAAACATTCAAGACCAGGTTGGACGGGGCTCTGAGCAACCTGATCTGGTTGAGATGTCCCTGTTCCTTGCAGAGTGTTTGACTAGATGATCTTTACAGGTCCCTTCCAACCCAAACTATTCCGTGATTCTATTCATGGAAGATTGTTTTGTCATAGACATCTGTTTGTATTTTTTTTGGTGACATACTGCTGAATTTGTACAGATAAACCAAATCAGCAAGTTATGTAGTCTGGAGAAAATCTGACCTAAAAATATAAAAGTGTGTCTGTGTCTCAGAGAGAGAGAAAAGACCCTTCCCATAAAGATAGCCAAGCTTTTAGAGTAAGAAATTAAAGAAGAAAGAAATTATGAGGTAAATATGGAATTGTTTCTAAAAAATCATCTTTTCACAGAATCATAGAATAGTCTGGGTTGGAAGGGACCTTTAAAGGTCATCTAGTCCAATCCTCCATGTTCAGTAGGGAGAGTAGCAAGAGATATATTTGTGGCACTGCTCCATAGTTACACCATACATATTCTTTTAAAAAAATATTGCAAGTCTATTTGTTCTCTACTTGTCTGTAACATCTGATAAATACACTGAAATGTGTCAGTGCATATGTACAATCAAAAGCAAAGTTGTTAGAAGAGTATAAATTTCCAGCTACTGTTCTATAGCTTACTTCTGGCTAGTGATTAGCTTATTAACTGTAAGCCTCACTGCTGAAGTATCTTTTTGTCTGGTCGAGGGTAGAAATCTTGGTGCCTTCCATAGACTGACATATTTGAAAAAAATAAGTACATGTCTGAATGCTTTCAAAAACAAACTTGAAGACATATATTTTTATTGTAGTTAATATTGTAAGATGTTAATATCTTTTAGAGTATTTTTGTTTTTAAAACACAGCAGTTATTTTTGATGTTTTTTCAAGGTTTTTGATAACCTGCAAAGTTCAGTGCTACACAATGAATACACTGTTTGACTTTGAGCAAGAAATGTTGAATTTACAGCAAAGCTAGGAGAAAAACTTGTTTAGCTTGTTGACAACAGTTAGGCAAGTTACTTTGAACATACAAAGGTTACTCCTAATATATATGTCACAACTTTGACATCGAGGAGTACCTGCACACTTTTGCCAATCGTTCTTTTAGACATAAGGGCAGAATGACACCAAATGCTCTACAGCTCTTTTTCTCCAGAAATCCTTGCAGTATGATTTATCTGAAGAATCCACTTTTACAGATTATCTCCAAAAAAAAAAAAAAAATCATAGTTACTGCATAGTCAATATAGTTTTCCTTGTTATTTTGATTCCCTTCACAATGTTTAGCCAGTACTTCTATAATGCCATGAGAAGGAAATTCATCTGCATATGGAGTTCAGAGCCACCTGTCCAAAACAAGGCATTTGATACCAGCAGATAACAGTCATTAAACATGAAGTGAAATCCCTGTAGATGTTACACACATTTCAGAAAGCAGGGATTTGATAGAGCGTATTTCCAAAGCAGTCTCTTTTTTATACAGTGAATTCTAATGAGTTGTCATGTTATAGCCAGCAATCTAGGTGATTTGTGAATGCATTTTATTGAGGAAAGGCAGCAGAAAAATGCTTTTTAAATGTTTAAGGTGTGCAGGTTAGCTTTCCCTTGCAATCAATGATGTCTTGGAAAAACATTGCTAAGTTGATGTGATGATTGATGGCTAAGTCAGATACTATAGTCAGAATGAAATTGAAGTGAAGTTTCATCATTCCTCTATCCTAATGAAAAATCATACTTTGAGAATTTGCCATGAGAGCTTGCATTTCGTTTTTTATAATACAAATACTATAAAGCTAAAGTGATTGCTGTTAGAAATGAAGTTTTCATTGACAAAAGATGATCAACATGACTTTTTTGACTAGTCTATCAGAAAATGAGAGCACCAAGTTTAAGAGATCTTTCTTTAATGGTATAAAATTTAATGTAATAACTCATAAAATCTATTTTCACCATAGGAAATGGCTGGTGAAAGGGTATTTTTGAAAATTCTTGTCAGGTAAACTAGTAAACATGACGATGTTTTTAAAAATCTCACTCTGTTGTGCTGAAACCTATCATAAAGTTTATAGGTATGTTACAATATGACACCACTTGCTTACATCTTTGATCTCAGGCTGGGAAGAAGAAGAAGTGCCAGTGCATGGTAGGTTTGCTGTGAAGCAAGTTTGATCTCCTGTTAGTTCATCAGCCAGTAGATCTGCACATATGCAGCAAATACAGAGTGAAGATTCATTATGAAGATACAAGTGTTTCATAGACACTCATGGAAAAGGTGTTTGCATTAAAAAAAAAAAAAAGGACTAGGATCTTGGCATAGAGCAGTGCTGACTTGGGGCATCCAATCTCTCAAATAGGGTGGTAAATCCCTGTACAGACATTGAAAGGAATTTTCATTGCAAGGATCCTTGCAACAGCATCTTCCACTGGATGGAGTATGACACTACATAGTTTCTCCAAACCTCATGTATGTCCAACTAGACTGGGAGTAACAATCTGCTCCATTTCCCAATTATACTGTTTACAAGCACTTTAATTTGAGATTTTGTGGCTTCAGAAGAAACCATGAGGAAGATTATACCTACGACCTGTTGAAACCTTTGAATGTAAGAAACTACCTGAAGCAGCAGCTTCCCTTACTCATGTTCACAGGCTCTGTGCGAGTAAGGCTGGTAAAGTAGAGTGGAAGTGAATTGTATCAGTGATGAACATAGCTAGATAAGCTACAAGATGATCTTGTCTCTTATCTGAAATACAAGAGGAACAATAGCTCCTGTGATAGAATAACATCAATATTTTTAGGTAAACTTCAGGATCTTCAGATCAGCTCTAAATGAGATGTTCTTGTGCTAGATATCTCGCTCACGGGAAGTTCTAAACTCCCTGACCTCTCCAGTCAACTCTTGGAGGATTCAAGAGGTCAGAATGGTTAGAAAAGGTGAAGATTGCCCCCTTATCACAAAATATAGTCACAAAAATGTGTATTTGTAAACTGTTTCAAACTTTGCTAACAAACAGGAAGGACCCACGTTCAGAACTAACTTCTGATGAATGTAAGCCAAATAATGCTGAGTGTTCTCATCCGCTCAAAATATAAATTTGAAGCAGGCACTACACAAGCATGGAAGTATTCTGGGTACTTTGGTTGCTTTAGAAAAAATTATATAGAAGCAAATTTATGGTTTTAAATGTACTTGACGGTTTGTATATGTTATTATTTATGCACTTGGATAGAGGTGGTTGGGATAAAATTATCATGTTTTAATAGGTTTCCTTTACCCTAATTAGAAGTAGTAGTATCTGATATTTCAGAACAATTTCTGATGCCAGAGTCATGTTTGGTTTTGCTTGGTTTGAATTTGATTTGTTACTTAACAAAATTAAATAACATAGATATGTCAGTTGTATAATCCAAGTTTGTTTATCTATTTTTCTCTTTAATTTAAATTCCGCTATTTGTCTTGGCTGCCTTATTCTATTTTACAGGAATATAATTAACAATATGAGCTAGCCAATTAATCTACATAAACAATTCTATTTACTTTAGAGTGTTGAATTAGAAATTCTATATAATCATTAGGGATGGAAAGTAAGGAGTCTTTCAAGCTCTACTTGAGGCTTATTTTCGTTTAGGTGGGATTTTAACCAGTCCACAGCTTTCAGTAGGGAATTAACTAATGTCAGTAGTTTCCTTTTACATCACTATCTCTGCTGGCTGAATCATGTAAAATGCAAAAAGAGATTTAGGGAAGAAATCTGAACTCAAGCTTTCTTCTCCTGCCTTTAGAGTCTTAACATGAAGTTATTTCTTGTCTCTCCAGTTAGTTCCTTCTGTGCACTGGCAGTTTCCAAAGTAAGGCCTATGAAAAAGATTTTTTTTTTCCTGAGATAAGCAAATCATCCAGAGGGAAGAGAGAAAAAGTTGAAACTATAGCCGTAACATGCATTCTGCATACTTTACTTCACAAAAAAAAAAAATAAAGATAGCATTATTAGGAGAATGGCATTTTTCTTTCCTTCACCAGTAAAGAGCAAACCTTCTCAATTGTACAACAGCAATAACACACTTGCCTGTTTTAACTTTGAAAACTTCTTTGTTTATGAAATGAGATGCTTTCTTCTATTGTTTCATAAATAAAATTGTGTCAAACTGAGTTCATCCCCACCTGTCCTTGTTTGCTGGAAAAGCATATTGAAGCCACAGAGATGAGAACTAGTCCAGAACGACCTGGTTACTGCTGAGACATCAGACACTCTGCAGATAGCACAGGAAAACTTCACAGAGGATTTCAGGTTTCCCTTTGGGAAGAGAGAGCTGTAAATGCCTGTCATTAGATGAATTTGTCAAAAAAATTCTCTAGTCTTTAATAGGGTCTCTGGAGTTCCTAGTGTATCACGTAAGAAAGTCTGTTAGAGTGTAACCTAATAAGCTATCTTGCATATCGCTTGTAATATTAGTGGAATGTATGACAACTAATTAGAGAATCCCCTTGCAGAAGAGCTTCTCTCTTTATGTTCAGTATCCCCATGCTTCACTTAAATTGTGTACCGTTTTGCTCTCCAAGATTAAAAAGAAAAACAACCAAAAACCCCTCACAACCTGTTTCTTTGACAGTTGTAAAGTTTGAGAAAGAACTGATTTGTCAAGTACTGACTTCTTATTTCTGACGCTATGTGTGAAATCATTCAGCGCATCTAAGCAAACTCGGCTCTTTGTTGAAAAAGGGAACATGTGATGCGTGTAACTGCCACTCAGCGTGAAGGTTTGGTATGTGCTCTGAAGTGCACCATTATCCAAAATAAACAGCTAACTCCATTAGGAGTTAAGAAGGGGGACTGATAACAAGTCTGCTGTCACTAGGATAATAAACACCTATTGACTTTCCAGGTAATAATTCAGAAAATCTAAATGGATTCTTGGTACTCACTCAAGATTTGTTTAATGGTAACAACTGAAGATTAGTTTATACTCCAAATTACTGCTAATTGAATCTTGTTCTCTGTGTTTGTTTCTAGCTTTATCTGACTCTTTGGGCTTATCTACAGCTCTGTAAGTGTTTTGTGTTCATTCCAGCACAGCCTCAAGAAAATTCATTGTGTTTCCCAAGTCCTTTTCCATTACCTGTATCTACTCCATTCCTTATCCACTGATACTTTAAAGAAACTGACTCAGAGTGGAAGTATCAGTGTTCCTGATACACAAACTAGAGGGAGATGGACTGGCTCTAATTTGAAGCCAGGTGCCTGATGCAGAGATATGCAACTCCTGCAGTTAGTCCTGATGCAAATGAAGACTGAAATCTATTCTTTCAGTTCTCAGACATGAAGAACCAGGGCAAAAGATGCAGTTTCCAGTCTCAAATAACAGACAGAGGAACGGTACTGCTCCACCAGTCTCAAATGACGTGGGAAACACAAACCAGCCAGCTCTTGCTAACATGGGGGAGAAAAAAAGCCCCTTTGGACTTCTTGAGAATCTATAGCTGTTGCAAACTGGCATAGAATTGAAGGGCAGTTTAAGCCAATTAATATCTTATGTGACTCCTAGTGCTGTCCACAACCAAACAAATCACATAAACACAAAAGTGATGATACTTTCTTCTTATACTTAAGAAGCAGGATTTCAAACCTCCCAAATCATACCTTATGTTCATACTTTTTTACTTAAGGTTTTGACTGTTTCACAGGCTGCTGTGTTAGATCAGTAGTTGCTGGGATGGTACATGATGCAGTAATTTTCTTCTGTTTAATGGAAACTTAACAAGTCTTGCTAAAAGACAATAGAGAGAGATGATGTAATTCAGTGCCCTAGAATTCATGTCATGCTCACTGAAAGTTTTTAGCATTGCAGATGTGCAGGCTTTCATTATAGATTTAGGTCATGTTACTCACGCTTCCTGCTCGTCTCCTCAGCTCATCTTTGTGTAGAATATGCTTAAGTGCATTACTGTATTTCTTTGCCTAGAATTTGATCTCACTGATGCTGGAGTCTCTTTGGCCTGCAGTTGCATCATTCTGTAGTATCGGAATGATGGTGAGAAAATGACAGATGAAACTACTTAAAACAATAAATGTTAACCCATTCCTTGAGTCTAGATTTTTTTGCTTGTCTTATTGTCATCACATGTCTTTCATACTAGGCATACCACTTTATTAGTGTGCCATGGAGGTGGCAGGAACAGGAATAAGAGTTCAGAAAATAGTCTATTTAGGTGTAAAACTGTTATTTCAACTTGACCATGTGCAGTGCCACAGGAGGAACGGCCTTCTTGTCCCCCATTCAAATAAAGAAACTAAGCAAACAGGGAAAGATTTTAGCTTGTTCACAGTCACCAACCAGTAGGCAAATTTTACTGGCGCTGGGAAAAAGGAACGCTTTACTTGCACCAAGTCTTTCAGCCAAATGATTGTAATGAAGTGATCTGGCATTTGCTAACTGATTTTCTTGCTTTAGTCCAATTGTATGCGGAAACACATTTATGCAAGATGGGAGAACACCTAATGCTTAATCGAGAGCAGCCCTGAGGAGAAGGACTTGGAAGTGATGGTGGATGACAAGCTCAACATGAGCCGGCAATGCACCCTTGTGGCCCAGAAGGCCAACGGCATCCTGGGCTGCATCAAGAGGAGCGTGGCCAGCAGGTCGAGGGAGGTGATTCTCCCTCTCTACTCTGCCCTGGTGAGACCCCACCTGGAGTACTGTGTCCAGTTCTGGAGCCCCCAACATAAGAAGGACATGGACCAGCTGGAGAAGGTCCACAGGAGGGCCACGAAGATGATCAGAGGGCTGGAGCACCTTTCCTATGAGGACAGACTGAGAGAGTTGGGGCTGTTCAGCCTGGAGAAGAGGAGGCTCCGGGGAGACCTGATAG